>CM076570.1:143486703-143786715 GCA_034641835.2 Pinus albicaulis
CCCATGCTCCCAATAGGACTTAGTCATATGAATATGGGTGTGCATCTATTGAGAAAATCCTCCACAATAAAACTACTTATACTGGCTAGAGTAGATTTTTTTTTTACCCAATTTCAAGTGATCCATAGTTTCTTACTTTAGAGAAGTTTGATGAGAATTTTGAGCAGCCATTTGGCTTGTGAATACCTTATCCATGAATGGAAACAAAAAACCACAAAAATGTACATTTGTTGGCTAATAGTCTAGGAATTCATCCGCTTCCTTATTGAAACTATTAGGTGTAGGAATTGTTGTTCAATAGACTCCTTCAACACTTAATTGTCAACCTGAGGGTTTTGTAAAACTCAGAGGCGAAGCACAAGAAATTCCAGAAACGATATGAAATTTTCCTAACTATATTCGTAATTCCTTAATTAAAATCTTGCATAATAAAAAAGAATGATCATACAACAAATAACACCAAAAAAATTCTAGCCACTAGCCTATTTGAGCCAATTTTCGACGGCCAAAATATCTCTATTGTGACACATAGGTGTCCCAAGAGCAACACTTTGAGGTTGGGAAAAAAACCGCTTCCTATTGGAAGTGACAAAACAGTTGTCACTATTTGGACACTTTCCATAACATTTTTTGTGACAGTTGGGCCATACCATTGATGGAAACAACCATCATAAGTGACACCACAGTCGTCGCTAATTCGACACTTGGCATAACATTGTCAACGATTGGTCCATACCTGTGACGGAAACAAACATTGGAAGTGCCACCACAGTCGTCATTTTTCTGACATTGGACATAAAATTTACAATGGTTGGGCCATACTAGTGATGGAAACAACCGTCGGTAGTGCCACCTTATCCATCGCTAGTTCGACACTAGTCTTAGCAACGTTTGGGTCATACCAACGATGGAAACAACTGTCAGAAGTGTGACGCTACTCCTAGAAATTTTTTTTGGGGGCATAAGTAACCCTGAGATGATCATCCACTTTAATAAGGAACTCACATTTTTCTTATGGCATGATAACAATAGTTGATAAAGAAGAAAGGAAAATGTACGACCTCCCAAGCGAGCTGGGATGCAAGACAACTGTCTCAGTTTCCTTGCATCCTGGCCTAGCTTGCTTTGGAGGTCGTCGATCTTCATTTCTCATTTATCAAACTATTGGCATCATGCTAGAAGTGAAATTTTAGTTCCATCATAAAGTGGATGATCAACTCAGGCTTACTTCTGCCCCTATGGAGGTATCCCTAGTAAGAATTTGGTACCTTTTTTATAAGATCAAGGGCATGTTCATTTAAAAAAACTACCTTTTAATAGCCCTTTGTGTGAATTATGTTTATTTTAAATATTTCACATGACCTTGAACAAATGAGTGGTACAATTTCCTTACACTGCAACTTTTACATGAAAACAAAACTAAACATATGTATAAATTAAAAAAATAGTTCATTGAGTTTGTTGAAAACCACATCCAAGGGGATGCATTAATAAGTACTGTTTGGTTTATGTGTTAGCAATATCATATTAATAAATATGGAAAAAATTTCATTCTTCGGTAATATGTTTATTTTAATTTAAAAGAATAAATCGGTATAGGAAGGTGTTTTTCCACATATGTAGCTAGTTGTTATTTCTCATGATGCAAGAGGATTTGTACCTGTGCTACCAATTCATTCAACCTCCATAATTATATATACAATAAATACAAGTAATATTTGTAGTATTTTTTACTTTAAGATGTATTCTTATGATAATGTTAGAACATATGTTGAAAATGTCAAAACATACCTGAATAAGCTCCTCTTTGTTTCAAGAACAATTTATTAGAGTTTCCTGAACTTGGAACAAGCCTCTCACGATCTGAAAGAGTAGCAACTAAGTCAACAGTGTTTTTTTTGTTGCTACGTTGGATTGAGGGAGGTTTTCTCCAAGATTAAATCGCTCCATTAAATTATTCTCTACTAAATAGGGCCAACTACGTGAAGCTGGAAGCTCTTATGGCCCCTCCCCCCCCTTCACATCACTCTCAATTTCCCACTACCCAATATATATTTCATTTTTTACGAACATGAACACAAAAAAAATATTCAATAACTAATTAAAAATAAATGCAACAAAAAGTACGCAAGAAAACATTGAAAGTGTATGGCATAAAAATAGTATTATAAATTAGTTTTTATATAATGCAAAAATTTTCCAAGTATGGTATGTCATTCATCATCTGTCTTATAATAATAGAATATTTTACGTAATCAATTTTTTTTTCTTCTTCCTATTTCTAAAGCCCTTAACTACATAATCAGCATTATTGTTCTCTACTTGCATTTGGTGCCTTTCCCACATAGGTGACCTAGTCGGGTACTCATGATTTCTAGTCTCATGCAGTGATGGGGCATCGTGTACAAAAACAAATAATATTAAATTTAAATTTCTATTTTTTAAATATCATTGAAGTAGTTCGGTAATATTAATAAGAAAAAATTGCAATGAAATTATTTACCTAGTGCACTAGTTGTCACTGCTGGAACCATTGTCTTGTGTTCCTCTCTAGTGGTAGGATGCTCAAACACACAATTCTCTGTCATTTAAAAAAAAACTGGTATAAGGACACAACCCTCAATGTATAAGTAGAAAAAATTATAAGTATAAATTAGTTACCATCGTGGGCCTCACTAATTGCATCATTAACTACCTAGTCCCCAATGGAATGATCAAGTTGCACGTGAGGACCATCTTCTAGCAATATTTCACTTTCAATGCACTACTCTACAAATGGGTTATTTGGCTCATTTAAAGTGCTTCTCCCTTGATCTAAAAAAAATTGCTAGAAATTAAATATATGGATGAAAAAAATACATATTGAAAGGTTACGTTTCACCTTATCAGACATATCAAATCTTGGGACCTATCCCAAGCGTTTACGACGTTCAAATATGACTTGATAGATAGGACATAAAGAAATCTCTCTGTCTTCCTTTGTGGTTTCCATTCCAAAGTCGTCAGTCTACATTGCGTTAGATTGTGTGTTTTTAATGTTATTTAATGGGATTATGAAAATGTTGGAAGGCGATACAATTAATATGATGTTTAGCTACTTACAATTCCTGCGACTAATTTCAAGTAGTCGCCTTGGCCTAGCTTGTGTTGGCCTTGTTTGTCAATCCTAGGTTTGGTTGCCTTCGAGGTGTCAGGAAACTTATCATCAAAAGCTTGGAGTTAGTTATTTAGCACACTTTTATTTTAGACATAGAGAAAATTAAAGCTATTGAATTAAAGTTGTAATTTACCTTGCGGGTCGATTTGGCATTTTTACTTCTTTCTTGGCCTTTTTCTCTTTTTTGTCCTTGACGAGTTCTCTCCACTCCCTCTTTGGAATAATTAGAGGAGTCTCGTATCTAGAGTAATTTTGCAAGTAAGTCCTATATGTGTCCCGTGTACATTTCAGATATTGGCCAACTGCTCGGGCGACCACTGTTCTATCAAATGTACCCGCTCCAAAAAGGCCTTCTAGATAACCTAGAAGTTATTTTTTCAGGTTGGAATTATGGGAATTCCACCTTGTGCATATGGTTGGGCCAAAAATTATCAACACCTTTCCCTCCAAGGCCCTATAGAAACCATTGTTTCCTACACAAAAAATACATTATCACTAATTTAAAAATAATAATCATGATAAAATAAGTTTAGATAGAGCACAGGAAAAAATTTAAAATATAAAAACTTAACTAGGAGTTGTGCTTGCTTTATAGGAACACCTTCATTGTTCACCAAAAACATGCCTGGAATGGTCCCCGTGGAGGTGACACGTGTAGATCTAGGAAATGAAATCGTAAAGTTAGCCATATCACCCTTATGACTGCCACCATGTTCAACGGTTGGTTGTGTGTCTTATTGGGGGTGCATTTCTTGGCTGATACCTAAAGGTGTATGAGGTGTACGAGGGGGTTCCTCGGGAATCTCTTGCCTTTGTGTTCCACTACCACTAACACTAGGGACAACAAGTTGCACAAAACGCTACATACGGAAGAATTTTTTTGTTAGTTTAGTTAATGTAAAAGTTATAAATCAACCTATCACAATTGATCTTATGCATAACAATAAAAATATCCTTTTTATTTTTACTTATTACCTCATATGTCTGAAGTTGGGTCATAAATTGTAATATCCTTTGTTCTATTTCAGGTGTTTGAGGCACAATGTCTATCAAACACTCAAGTTCCTTGTTTGTGTTTTGAATCTTTTTTCGCAGCTCAAGTTCCTAGTCGAGGGAATCATGACGTGCACCATGGCCAAACGTCTGCATATTTGAACAAAATTAACATTATTTTAATTATGTAAACAATTAAAATATGTGAAGATAGAGCAAGGTTGGCACTTTACATGTTCTTCGACTAACCCCTTTCCACGATCATCCTGCCACATTATAAAATAATAAGGACCATGAAATATATAATTTTTTTTTGTTAAAGATAAAGAAACTAAGATGAAAGTGAAATTGTTATTTGTTTACCTATCCTGATGTTGTTCTTGTGCCATGATCAATTTTCCACATTACAATAAAATTAGAAATGTGAAATGGAATTTTTAACATTGTTAAAGATAAAAAAAAATAATGCAATAAGTAACGGTTGTTTAAAATATAGGTGTTGCATAAATACCCGCACACTACTACTGGATGTATCTACTCTATACACATATAATCCACTAAAAAATATTCCCTGAGAGTTATCTTTTTGATACATTGCATTCCTCTCTAGAAGCACCAAAGACAACATAAGTATAAGCACCCCTACTGAATTGGTCACCATCTATGTTTGTGGAAATATATGCAATGGAGTCTGGTATATTAGTTTCTCCAAACAACTTTCAAAGGATCATGACTGCATGTTCAACATGATTAGAGGTTTCTAAATTATGTGCATCTATTTCAACCTTTCCAACTATAATAGTAATCAGAACTGGTGCACCAACTATTTTCTTCAGATTTGAAAACATAAAACATCGACCTCATAAATTTTTTCTCTCTGCAATATCCCCAAAATAATCCACACTCAAATCCAAAAAGACCTTCGAGAATCCCATAACTACCTGGTTCAAGATGCAAAATCCAAGTTTTTGAATGGAGGGTAACTTCCAATCTGGAAGAGCTAATGAAAACTGTATTGTATTTTCTTTTAAGTAGTTGTGGGGTATAGTTATTAAAATACATCACCAAGAAATCCTGATTATTCTAATTTCAAAATTTGACCTCTCTCTCTATTCCACCTTGTGAATTTGGGTTCTTCATAGAGTATGAAATATCTGTTACAACATGAGCTAGATGAATATTAAGACATTCAATTATTTCCCCCATAATAGTTCTATAACCTCCCTTAATCATGATATTTTCTCCTCCAAAACCTTCGTAAGTATAATCTTGATTCTAGTAAGGGAGTGAAACCCAACTAATTTATGTCGCACAACCATAATGCAAAATAAAAAATAACCAATCCATAAATCATCTCTCAAGTGGATTGAGGCGTTGTTATTCCATGTTGGAACTGTCAGATAAATTTAGTTTATTAGGTTGAGATTCCATGTTGATTCCATTTTACATACATGCAACCATTAGAATGTTAATTTGAGAAAATTCCTTTATGATAGGATCAAATGTTGCATTCAATGCCTCTAAGTCTCCCTCTTAGGAATCCAAAATTGTGCTTTGATAGTAATAATTGTTAAGAAAAACATTATTAATTGCCAACTCTGAACCAATTGAGCTTGATTGAGTAATGCATCACATTTTTTAGAGCATATTCTAATCCCTCATCTAGAGAAATGTGAATTTTTACATCTCCATTATTAGCAATAAGAATCGACATATCATCAAGTGGGATGTTATACTCTACTTCAAGTGCCTCATCTATGGTGGAAGGAAGTTTTTCCCAGTCAAAAAATCATATAGAGGGAAGTAACTCTTTATCATTAGTAATTCTATTTTTTAATTGGATGTATAGGTCATCAGGTTATGACATCAGTAATAATTCCTATGGATCTCTTATCCCCTGCAATAATAGGAAATTTGAGTTGACATTGTGCTGCCACAAAAGTTTCAGGATTTTCAGTTTTGTGGTAAGCTTGATAAGAATCACCCAAACTAGAAGGGAAAAATGTATTCATATTCACTGAACATTCTATGCCATGAAATATTCCAGCCAAGTTGGAATTACCACTCCCTGAAAACTCAGTGATTTTCTCAACATCATTCCCTTCGGATTGATTTATTGATGTCCTCATAATAACGTAATTTTATCGTCCTGGTTTAATGTTGTCTTTTGAACAACCCTATCAGTCTCATTTGACCTCTCGTTAATATGAGAACTAAGATAAATCTATTCATTTAAATTATCTCCACTCATTTGTTTAACTTTATCCCCTTGCAGTCTAGAAAATATGGTTGGACCTATATTGATTTGATGAACATTTTGAATTTTCCATCACCCATATATTTATAAATTTGGAGAAACATAAATCTTATTTGTGATGGGGTTGATTCAAAATATAAAGGAATTATCCGTAATGAACTTTCTAAGGTGACCTTGAGAAAAAGGAATTACTTCAGACATAGGATGACTTGAATTGATAACCGTGTTTGTAACAGAAGATCATACAACACATGAGGCAATGCCCATTGATGAATTGTTTTTTCATCGAAATCTGGAATTGTTTCTTTGGCAATGGTCTGCTAATGAGAAAATTTCTCCTAGAGATGAGACACCTTCTCATGAGGTAAATTATGTTGATAAAAAACATATTGAGGCCATTTTCCATTATAATGATGAGATGTTGAAGAGAGAAAAGCCCTAATAGCTATATCATTGTAATTTTTTACCTTTGGGTCATTGTGTTATTGATCAGTATCTGAAGCATTATGATCTTGTTTCACCTATGCATGCAACTGACCTTACCCAGATTGGCATAAAGATGGAGATGAATCCCCCTGCTTCAGAGAATTGTGATTAGATTGATTAGTTAAGATAGATTTTTCATATAAGAATCTCCAAATCCATCATGTTGAGACAGTTGTTTTGGATCAACATATATAAGATCTGGAGAACCACAAATTACTATCTAGTAAAGGTTGTAATGAATAATTTGTGTTGTTTGTCTTTGGAAATTCTATTGCACATGCACACGAGAATTGATTGAAATGTAATATGGTGGCATGTAGCTATTCTGATATTCATCGATATTCTAGATGATACTGCCACATGGGTTGTTGGACTGGAGGTGAAATCTAAGCAACCTGCTCCAAACCCATATGATGTAGCCTATCTGACCTAAGATCCAATATTGGTTTTGTAGTCTCCAATTCGTCTTGTAGTATAATAGGATTTCCATGAGAATCTAATCTTGGTAAATTGGTGTCATTACGTTTCATATCACCTCGGTACATTTAATCTTAGTGACTTTGTAGCCAGACATCATAAAGTTGATTAATGGGAAAGTATAGGAATTTCATAGATATAATGCACTTATATTGGAGCTCATGGTCAAATGTCCCAAAAGAGGATATAGATGTTCCATAATTTGTTATACGGTGGCCCTCTAATGGATTAACTTAACATTATGATTAACTACAACCATAGATACAACATCCAACATGTATAACATAAAATGTATCTCTTTTCATATTTTCTTAGGACAAAATTATTCAAGAATGTGAATTTTTGTATATATAAAACTCACAAAAATAGCCAGTTGTGAAATTTATTCAAATGCATGGTGTTTGGTCTTTGGTAGTCCATAAGTATTTCATTTTTTTTTTTATATGCATAGGTTTCCAATTTGAGGCACTTAAAGAGATTCCATTTTATCATCAGATAAAACCCAGATGTTCTTCTAGCCACTTGTATAAAACAAGATCCAGTGAAATTTGTCTCCCACTTCTTTAACATTTTCAACATTTTAGAACCAAGATGTCTTTGGATTGGTATGACATAGATAACACTCATTTTGTTTCATCCTTTGAAGTAACTAGTCCTAACTCCTCTCTGTTAATAATCCATGCATGTGTACGTTCCAATTTGTGAATGAAGAAACTTTGGTTCCATAATTATAAAGAAAATGTCACCAAGCATAAAGGAAGAAGCTTGTTATAGTTATTGAGATTAATGAGTGTAGCAAGAGAATCAGACCAAATCAAAACAAAATCAAATTATGCAATGAAGAGGAGATAAAAAAACACTACATCAGCCAATAGAGGCATAGCCCCGTGGAGAGAAATAAAGCAATAATGAGTGCAAGAGAGAGACAGAGAGAACCCAAGAAAAAAGTAGATCAAACCGATAATAGGAAAGCACAATGCTTTAAGCCGACCTTAGACTAAATCCATGTATCAAAAGTAATGGACAATTTCAGTGTGTGAAAATATAAATAGGGTTTTTTTTATTTATACGAGACTCTAGAGGTAGGGTGATTTCTATAAGGAGGGGTTATGGACCTACATTGAGCTAACTACATTAGCCTTAAAAAAATCTAGAAATATAGTATAAAATAAAAAAATAATATTGGCTGAGGCCAAATATGAAGATTACACCAAAAATTTAAACTATAATGAATATAAAGATAGCACAACTCTAAAGAAAATCAATGTCCTATTGCAAACAAATTGGCCTCCAAAAAAATGTTTATCACAAATCTTGAGAAGCAAGTCTTTGAAAGGCAGTAAATGGGACTTACAAAATCACCTATCAAAGAATGAGAGATAAATGGGTTGCTCAATATTATAAATGTGTTCCTTATCTACAATAAAGAAATTGAATATTCTTCAACTTCATCTAGATCATACTGCCCATTTCTATAGAGAAGCTACCATCCTCCTTTGCAAGATTCATTTGAAAAATAGACTTGTTCCTATCCACTACTATCAAGAATAAATAGATGAAAATGAAGTTGAAATTAGATTGATTGACAAAAGGAATAATTCTTCTAGGTCACCTAGTCTTATAAAAGCAATATAATTTTCACTATTAACAAAGTATTCTTCAACTTCATCTAGATCAGATTGCCTATACCTACACAATAGCTCATTATCCACCTTTGCAATATTCCTCTGCGAAAATTTCTGAGGAAAAAAATATCCTGTACACTACCACTACAAAGATAATCAAATATTTCAGGTGAAATAGGCCTTCTCTCCTCATCCAAAATGATCAGCGTCCCACTCCCTACAAATGAATTCAATCTGTTGCACAAAGACATGCAGAGGGACTACCCTAATACCCTTGAAAACATTTGACTATCCATACCCCTGACAAGCCTTAGGGAAAACATAACTGTGTCCATTGCCACGTCCCTTTTATTCCAGGACACACCCACATATCCTTTCTTCAATTTCACAAAAGCCTCCAATTCTTCCACAAGTGTCGCATTCTCCAACATCCTACAAGGTCTAGAAAACCTCAACTCTCCCACATAGCTAGTAGCTTGTAAACCAAAACCTGTGATCCGTTATCAGGAAGAAACCTATTTTGTAGGGATGTGGGGTGGATCTTTTTCCATTCCATGCAGTAGTATCAATCATAAATACTTTAACCTTTGTTTATTTAGCATAATCTATTAACTCCAACTCTCAATGCAATATGGGGTGTCAATTTATCTAGAAGACAGGTGAGCACAAAAATTACACCGTTTCTAATCTATTTGGAAAGATAATTAGGACCAGTATTTATTTATCCTTCAATGTTGGGCTCACTAATGTGTTGCCTTGTTGGAAATTGTAGCTATCTAGTCCACTCTTCCTTCATTGGGATTTTGCAGTGATTAAGAGTTTCTTCTCTGTTTTCTCTAGGAAGATTAAGTGTAAGTTTGTTTTTGAGAAAAAAAATAGTTATCTATCTACCTTTTGTTCCATTTATATTTCTACTTTTTGTTCCATGTGGTGTAATGAGGTGCATGACTAGCTATTGACTGAGGGTGAATTATTGATAAGAGATGGTCAATATTTATATTTGGTAACCTATAAAGAATTTATTTCTTCTTTTCTAATCTTACAAAAGAGGATACTGATATAAGCTCCACTGTATACACTTCCACCTTTTTAGTTACTGTTTGTAAATAATTTTCCGTAATTATAAGAGATATTTTGAAAAAAAACAAAAACAAAAATGATGGATTACCTACACTAAAAGGTGTTGATTTTCTTACATTATTTCATTCTATTTATTTGAGAAGCTAGTTGGGGAAACTTCACTCCTTAATTCCTATTTGTTGAATTTTTCAGGTGAATCATTCTGTTAGATCTCAATCATTATATAGCTTTGACTGAATATGTATTATCTCCCTAGAACCTACGAATATTAGCACAAAATATATATAAGATCTAACTGCAAAAGGTAAGTCTAGTCTCTAACTACCCACTAGAACTTCTTCCTTCTTGGACTCTTGAAAGGGAAATTCTGGTCTCTAGCTACCACAAAAAAATTCTCACTCTTGGGATTTGGGTAGTCACTGTATGCATGGGAAACATTTAGCTTTTGAATAAGTGGCAGGTCATACCTGAATTTAAACTGTCATCGATCGTTTAGGATACCTAATATTTTTTCTAGTTCATAACAAGATACCATCACAGAAAAGATCCCTAGGAAGATCAACACACACCATGCTAGGAAAGAAGTAGCCAAAAATAGTATTTCGAGTTGTTACAACACCTATATTGTGTCAACTAAAGAAACAAAGGCTCAGTAAATGCATTCAATGTCATTGGCCTATGTGGGTGTTCAATTAATTCAATTCAATTTAAAAACTTGTTGATCTAAAAAACTCGGTGTGATATGAAAATTCATTGAAACCAAATCAAGAAATCCACAGAATATTAGGATATCACAATGTGCTACGCTTATTACCAACAACTTGGATATGAAATATGGGATTAAAAAGTGTGATTTTTTTCAAAAATACGTATACAATTGAGACACAAATGAGAGTTGGAAATTGAAATGCAATGTGACAACTTAGGAATGATAATGTGTTGGTTGATTTGTTCAATATGGATTTAGATTCACCACCATATTGTTACATACTTTCTGCTTGAAAAATGAAGCAAAGGGAGCAAGGTTGACCCTTGGTCAACGCTCTGCAATTCATCCCTAAATGCTGGCAAGGAAAAAGGTCTCTTGAGTTCAGGATGGAGGCCAACAATGTTTTCCGCAGTAGTCTAGCACAACGCCGAAATTTTCACCCTACTCTGAAGAGCAGAGAGTCTCACCCGAGGCATGCCGCGACCTTACTAAGGTTAGGATCAGATCAGGTATCAATTAAACACAACATATTTCCTAAAACCCATAGGAATACATGCTCCAAATAAGTGTAAATACTCTATAAATGACAATACTCATCAATGCATTCAGGACAAAAACAAAATTTAAAGCATCCCACACATTCAACTAAATTAGAGACACAGTACTGAAATCAGAACATAAAACCCAAAACATAATGTTTTTCATTAACAAAAAGATATAGTTACAGTGCTCCTCAAAGCGATCATGGCAGAACTGATTATAATAGTGTCACATATGATAGAACAGAATGAACAAAGAGAGAGAATAGAATGAACAAAATGAACAAAACTCTCCTAAGGCTCCTGTCCTCTGATCCCTACTGTACCAACCTTTTGTTTCTGCTGGTTGGCTGTCTATTTGTTCCTCTTCCAATGCAACTGATAGTTCTCCCTTCCTTTCCATTCTGGAATTTTTTGCATCTCCCTTATCACTGGGCATTCCACTACTTGTTCTCTGTCGCTTCCTTCTACCATCTATGCTTGTCCCGCAACAGTCGCGCCACCTGCTCTTCGATTCTTTGCAATTGTGACAACTATCTGTCTACCGTGGTTGCATTCTGCCACCTCTTATCCACAAAAAAAAAACCATTTTATTTCAAAACAAGGGCCCCAATAGGCCCCGACCATATTCTATTGACTCGTCCTGAGTCAATTATTTTCCGCTACCTCAGTCTCCATCGGTCTTCTTGCCTCCGTGGCGAGTTCTATCTTCTCTTTTTTCTTCTCCCTATCCAAACAAGGGCCCCAACTGGGGGACCTTCACTAGCGCTGGTTATTTGAGTTCTATGAAGCCGACAATGGCCTGTTTCCACATGAGAAGGTCTGTCTCTTCAATGACATGTTCTGTTTCTTTCTATCCTAAGATGGGCGGAAGATTACCAAAGACGTCCTTAATATTGATGTTGGCCTCAACGACCATTTGCTGCATTGTTTGGGCCGTAAGCTTGACAGGCTACCTTCGCTCCTAGAGGGCCTGTTTGGCTATTGCTTAATGTTCCTCAATTTTTTGGATCTTTACCTCTAGATCTTCCACTTGGTTGTACAATTGGTCAAGTCCATAACGGTCTGTTTCTTCTTGAATCTCCTTTGACACCTACTGTAGTTGTGCCGAAATTGGCTGTGATTTCAAAGTGAGCGTTGTTGAACACTCATGTAGATTTTTCAAAAGGTCATAGGTTTCCTTTGTCGTGGTGGTTAGAGTTTCCTGCATCCTGGCTACCTAGTGGTGTCTCTCTATTATCTTATGCATGTAGATGACCACTGGGTCTGGTAGTACAGGCCTGGTTTCTAGTGTTGTTTTCAGCTCCCCATTTTCTCGACTAAGATTCGAAAATGCCACCCAGACGTGGATGGATTGGTAGACTATGTCACTAGCTAATATGTCTTCTGGTATCTGATTGTTGTGAGCCATTACCATGGGCCAGAGATCCCTGAAAATCTATGTCACCATGTCCAGTTGGCCCTGCAGGTAGTCCTTTTCGATCTTCATTTGTTCACGCTCTTCAGTAAGCATGATGATCTTTATTTGTTGCTGATCAAATTTTTTCTAGAGTTTTGTGTGAAGCCCTTCAGCTTGCTGTGCTGCTTGTTGAATAAAATTATACAACTACGCCATCCCCTAGGTCTGCATGCTCTCATCGTCAGATGTATCTTGATTTGACAGTTTGTCCTGGAGTGGTTGACTTCTCACAATGGACTTGGTTGAGTGCTCCAGTGGTGGTTGTGGCGGTGTTGATTGTAGAAACAGATTAGTAGGGTTACCCATGTTTAGAGTGGGTTGCATTTGGCGAAGTATCATGTTTACTTGCTAAAATGGGTTCACCTCTTCAGGCGGGGGTGTTGTATCTATAGTAAAAGATCCCGCAGGACTTAAAAGGTCATGGAATGTGACCTGTTCAACTAGGGTTTGGTTAACCTCAGGTAACAGTGTTGTGCCAGAGTTAACTTCCGCCTCGCTGTCTTTGCTTGTCTTACTCTTTTCTCTAACTGGATTAGATATGGTGGCTGGTGTGGATGGTGTTCAAGCTGGACAGCCTTTTCAAGGTGAATGAGGTGTGGGTTGATGAGTGATGAGTGCGAGGTGGAGATATACAGATATTTAAAAAGGAATAGGGGTTGAGTAGAGGTATCTCCTGAGTTACCTGGGGTTCTGTCAACAGTTATTCTTGGATTGGGGCCCCCGTATCCATTGGTTGTGTTTGATCTTCCCCCGCGAGATCAACTACATAGCTAGCCACTGTAAATTTTACCTTGGCTTTTAGTGTGGTGACGGTTGGCTTTGAGGCTTTACTCTTTATGACAGGGACTGTGGTTGTCACTACCGATGAATTAAACAAATTAAGTGGTATGGTCATGACTATAGGGACTATAATGAAAGAGGAGGTGGAATTGGAGGCCTGAAATTTCGTGAACGTGGGAAACAATGAGGAATCACTTGTTAGAGTTTGAACTAACCGATCAAAGCTTTGTACCTTTGTGTTCCGTTCCTCGATGATTGGTGTTAGCTATAGCCGCGATATTCTGGCCATTGCTTCCTCGAGTGTTTCTCCTGGAAATGGATCCAGTAGCATGCCATCAAATGAATAGCAGTAGACTCTGCTTCTAACCTCCATTCCTACCCCTGGCCATAAACATACTTCCGTATGGAAAATTCTTTCATCGATTTGAAACTTCAACGGCTTCATCTTGAAGGTTGATTCCGACACACATGCTGCCCCGATGTAGGTTTACTTATGGCTGACTCCAAACCATTTTTGCGCAGAATAACTATCTAGCAAGCTCCTTGGGATTCTCTGTTGTCTCATCACGACGTCAATCATTTGGTTGTACCAGAACTTGAATGCTTCCTCGTTCACCTCCTTAGTGCTAGGGTCCCCTGATGCTTTCCAGGGTGTGAACTTCATTGCTAACGATTGACCTAACACAATTTCTAGAGGCTTTCTGATTCCTAGGAATGTCCATTTCCACATTGCCAGTGGCATGAAAAGATAACCATAGATGAACCCAGCGACCCTCTTGTAATTATCCTCACAAGCCTCAAATAACTCAGGAGTAGAAATGAACACCAATTTAGTTGTGCCCACTGGATACAGTGCTCCGCAACTGAGATAGTATCCAGCGTACACTCCCCTTTCGTGTAATGTCTCATAGTTTTGCTCGCAATTAGATAGCAAGAAAACTTGACCGCTGGTTTGTTGATCAAGTCTATCTTGGCCCCCTTTCCTCCTCTCCTGGTGTCATACTTCCTATAGTAGTCATCGTCTTCTACTTTCTTCGCTCTCATTGACACATTTTGAAATTCCATGGGGATGTCTCTCCCTTCTTGTGATAGCCCGGTTAACCTGTGAATGTCTTCCACATGAATTTGTATTTCTCTTCCCGACCATAGCGACCCATTGTGGATTCTACTCAGCAGGAACTTTGTGCACTACATTGCAGCCCCTGTGGTGCCGAACACTGAGAGATTTCTAACGTTCAGTATGGTGGATTGCTAGACACATCTGAACTCTAGGAGTACTCTTGCTACTTCTTTTCCTGCTTCTGTGGCATAATTTTCCATATAGACTTGTTTCTTCATCGATGGGAATTGAAAATAATCTGTTAGGTCGGTATCGATCAATGATGCGCTATCATATTTTCCCACTAGAAACTCCATCTTTTGGATTCTTTCATCGAGCTCCTACTCAACGACTGATGGCGCTACCTTGGTCATTTTAGCTCTTCTCTGGTACACTTGCAAAGCTACTCCTTTTCTTTCCTTATAAATTCATGCCTCTAGATGCCACCTCTGAACTTCTTCCACTGATGTTTCTCTTGCTACCTCTACTATTTTTGGTTCTAACTCAGATTTCTCAGGTATTATCGTGCTATCTTTCATGCAAGTTATGTAAGTAACCGATGCGCATGAGGTTGATAAGACCCCATAACTAATTAATTTTCCTTGCCTTCCCCCATGGCTATAATCGTGTGATTAGTTACCAGGATGGGGTCGGTTTTGACAAATCTGACTGTGGTTTCGGGAGTTGGGCAGATGCGATGGGTAATGATTATGGCCTATTATGGGAAATTTATTACGGTATGGACAATGCTAATTATGGAAATTACTTCTCAAATCTTGGTAATCCTATGGACTGACATGGGTACTATTAGTGATGATGATGGAATGATATTCGACACGATTGTTCTATGACATGGGTGACACACCGGACACTACCCTCCCTCTGACCACAATTGGTTGCGTTTCAGTCTCTGCATCATAACTCTGAATTTTTTCTTATCTTTAAAATCTCTTTATTGGGATACCTATCTAAGCTCTTCTTGGGTGCAAGAGAGTTATTGACTCTATCTAATCTAATATACCCTACTAACTCCTCTCAGTTGTGAGAGTTATTGAAAGTTGAAGTGTGGAACTTACTCATGATAGGGCTTTAGGTGTGCGTCGTTCACCCATACTGGTAGTACCTATCCATCCAGTTGTGCTAACTGAACTGCTCCTGAATCTCTGATCTCTATCACGTAGTATGGTCCTAGCCAATGCATTCTCAGCTTGCCTGGGAACTTTTGGAACTTAATATCATAAAGTAAAACTTTTCCTCCTACTAGGAACGTTTTGTGCTTGATATGGCGACCTTGAAAAGCTTTTTGCCTCTCTTTTTGGACAGTTTGGTGGAACTTCGCTAAAAACCTATCTTCTTCCAGCGCCTGCAGTTCATGTAATCTCTCTTTTAGAGAGTCTTTCTCTAATAATTGGAGAGATGTTGTGGTTAGGAGGCTCGGTATGACAAATTCTACCAGTACTATTGCTTCCCTCCTGTACACTAGCTGGAACGGGGTCTGGTTGTTTAGCCTCTTGACAGTTGTTCTGTACGCCCACAGTGTTGCTGGTAATAATTTGTCCCAGTCATCTCATTCATAATTGCAAATATTCGTTAGGCCCCTTTCTAGAATCTTATTAAATGCTTCTACTGTACCATTATCTTGTGGATGGTAAGGACTGATTTTATGATGTTGTACCATGAAGTGTTCAAGTAGGGATTTAATGGTAGCATTGATGTAATGTGGACCCTGATCGCTTGTCAGGATTTTTGGGAAACCAAACCTACTGACGATATTTTCAAATATGAATCAAGCCCCTGTTTCGGCTATACAATCCTTCACTATCATTGCCTCTTCCCACATTGTCAAGTAGTATGTTGCCGTTATGATATGCCTAGCATGTGAGTGTCTTGTGATAGGCTCAATTAGACCTATAAAATCAACTGCCGATTTCTAAAATGGTTGCAGTGATTTCACTGGGTGAAGTGGGAGCTCATCTTTATATGATGGAAGTCCTGTCCTCTGACACACATCGTATTTTTTTACAAATTCCTTACTATCCATGTGCATTTTCAGCCACCATAAACCTGCTTGCAGTATCTTCCTCGTCATCAGCTTTGCTCCTACATGCCCTCCCACAACTCCACAGTGGCACTCCCAAAGTATGCCTTCCCTCTTATGATCCAGGATGCATCTTTGTAATATTTGGTCTATTCACATCTTATACAGGTGTCTTGCTATTAGCTAATACTCAGCTGCTCAGACTACTAGGTGTCTTCTCTAGACTGCTGTATATTCTTTTGGGCATTGCCCTGTTGTCATGTAGGTTTCTATCTGGTCTAGGTATTTTGGGATGGCTTCTACTCTAAAAATATTAGCATCAGGTAGCTAATCGTCTAGAGACCCCCCATTTTCTCCGTTTTCCAGCCTTGATAGGTGGTCAGGCCCCACATTCAATCTCTCGGGTTTGACTATCACCTCAATGGTGAACTCCTGAAAGAGTAAGAGCCATCTGTAGATTCTTCCTTCTAAGACCAATTTGTTTATTAGGTACTTTAAAGTTGAATGTTCTGTGAAAAAATTGAACATACCTCCTAGCAGGTATTGGCGGAACTTTTGAAGGGAATACACCATTGCTAACGCTTCCCTCTCTATTGTAGTGTAGTTTCATTCTGCTGTTGATAACTTACGACTTGCAAAATAAACTGGGTGATCAACTGAAATGTCCCCCGGTTGAGCTAGAACCGCTCCAAGTGCGATGCTCGAAGAATCAATGTGGACATGAAATTTCTTGTCCCAATATGGGTGAACCAATATTGGCGCACTTGTCAATTTTTCCTTTAAAGTATTTAGGGTTGTCGTGCAAGCCTCTCTCCAACTGAATTGTTTTGACTTCCGCAACAACTTCTCCAAGGGAGCTGTTATCTTCACGTAGTTGTGGATGAATCACCTATAGTATCCTGTGTGGCCTAACAGTGACCTTAACTGCTTCATAGTTTCAGGTGCCTCCATGTTAATTATAACTGCTACCTTTTTTGGATCAACACAAACTCCTTGGTTGCATACAACGTGTCCTAGCAGTGTTCCAGAAGGCACTGCAAATATGCACTTCTTGAGGTTCGATGAAATCTGGAGTTGCCTACACCTATCAAACATTATCCTCAATAACATGGCATGGTATTTTAGCAGGCCGTAGATAATCCAGTCATCCATATAGACTTCTAGGAATTTGTGGATGTACACGCAGAATGTTGCTATCACAATGTGTGAAAATACTGCTGGCGCATTTTTCAATCCGAATGGCATTACATGATATGCAAAGGAACCCCATTCGGTGGTGAAGGTTGTATTTTTCTTATCTTCTTCGGCTATTCTTACCTGATGGTATCCAAAAAACCCACCTATAAAGGAATAAGCCTCATTCCCCACGACATTGTCGAGGACTTCGTCGCTGAATGGAGTAGGGAATGGGCCATGTATATAGGCATTATTCAAGCTTCTATAGTCAACACAAACTCAGATTTTAGAATTATCCTTTTTTATTTGTATGACTATTGGACTTACCCATTATGCTTCTTCCACCTGGAATATCAACCCTGTCTTTAGCATTTTTTCGATCTCGACTTTAACTTTTTCCTTCACCCTTGGATTTAGCCGATAGGATCTGTGCTTGATTGGTATTGCATCAGGCTTCAAATTTATACGCATTTCCCCCATGTATCCTTTTATTCCTTTCAATTGCGCTACGAATTACGGAAACAAGTCCTCATATTCTTGTAGAAAGTTGAATATTTCCTTCATTGTCTCAGCATCCCAATAATCACTGATTGATGCAAGTTTGGGCTTTTCTTCGGTCCTAATGTTAAGTTTCTTGGTTTTTAGTGGTATCATAGGAATTCCTTCTCTTTTCGGGTCTTCCTTAATATCCCGATCCCCCTCCATTTCCTAAAAATACAGATGTCTAAGACCTTCTAGATCATCATCGTCCATTTCACTGTTTATCTTCTTACATGATACCGACTGTCTGATGCTTTGGTTTGGGAGAAGTTGCTTATCCTATTCCTAAATATCTGGGAAGAACAATACCTTTTTAATAGCCTATAATGCCTGGGTGACTGGTTCTATTTTTCCTTTAAATAAGAAGCACTGTGTAAATTTATCTGGAACTGCTTGCCAAGTATTATTTCCTCTTTTCCTCTCTTCTGTTGGGTACCAAGCTTGTGGAATCAAATCCAGTGAATGTATAAACTTGTGGACCCACGACTCTTCCGGGTATCCTACATTTTTCCATTGATCCTCACACTCTTTCAAATGTTTTCTAGGGTTTGAGTCCCCTTGGAATTTTTGAGTGAAATATGTTTCTTCTTCTTCCTTGAACCCGACTCTCAATGCTGCCGCAACTTTGTCCCATCGAAAAAGTGAGTTGCAGTTGTTATTCCACCACCTTGTTGATGTGGATTGTAAAGCCATATCCATGAGTGGGAACCTATGGTCTACTGGTGCCTTATCTTTTATTTTGGCAATAAAAGTATTTACAGTGTTCATATTTGACAAAGTGGGGTAATCTCATACCTCCGTCCCGGTCCAGTTGATTCTTCCGATGCTGCCACATATTATTTTATTGGTCTCATATCCTCCTTGCTCCCAACATCCCAGGCTATCTCTGAGCCCAATTCTAAGCTTTGAATACTTCTCCAACTAATTGATCCTCCGCTATCGGGTTGATATAATCTTTCCTTTTTCCTGCAGTCATTTGATACAAATGATCAAGAAGCTGAGCATCTTCTTTGTTGTCAACAGACTCTGTGTATCGGGGAACTTGATACGGGTCAAGTTTTTGGGTGACCCTGACCTCCCCATCCTCGAATATCATTAGTTATTTCTTTAAATCTATTACTGCATAGTTTTCAAACGCCCAGTTGATCCCCAGTAATGTTAGGTAGGGATATTTATCGCCCATAATGTATATCACCTCGAAGTCCGTGTATGTATTTACTCCCACGACATTGACTTCAACCTCCTCCAGTCTGCATATGGGAAAAATCAAGTACTATTTTTCCATACGGAGTTGAATTGGTGAATATGTTAGCCTCGATCTTCCCAATGCTTCCCATGTCTTTCTTGGCAATATATTTACATCTGATCCTAGGTCAAGCATTGTGTCTTTAATTTGGAATCCTGCAACTTGAGTATTTACTTGGAACTCTTTTCCTATCCTTATCTTATTTCTTTTTACCCTTCATATGTATTTTTGAGTGGTACCGCTTGACTCCCCTGGTCTTGTGTCCTTCTGCACTGCCCTTTTCAGGTTCTGCTTTAATTGTTCCAACATTGGCACATTGTTAAAAAATTTTAAGAATAGACGGAACCATTCTTCAATCGTAGTACTTGTACTAAGTTGGTTCCCATTATCTTCCTTGGCCTATGGCAACTTAATGCCTTTGCCTTCCCCAAGTTGGGCAAAGGTTTCCACTGCTTCTTTGAAGTATTGTTTCTATCTTTTTGGGTTGAACAGTGGCTTTGGAGATGTTGGCCTTATCAATTTTATCAGTTCCGTCATCTGTGCATCTTACCCGGTTGTTTTTCCTCCTCGTGTCACTATGGCCATGTTCTACATAGCTTGAGCATCTATTATTCTTGGCTCTGCGTTTACCAAATTTGTTCCTCTTTTTCTAGCTCTTTCTTCCCATCTTTTAATGAGCTCTGGGTAGTCTTCTGTTGCATGCGTGTTAACTCTACACTGAGAGCACCACGGTCTTCTAGGAAGTGGACCTTCCCTAGTTGTGTGACCTTCTTGGTCAAAATTGTAACATCGTACTGGCCCTCTCCCTCTAGCTCGGCCTCCTCTCATGCCTCCCCCTCATCCTTTGGGAGCCTCATTTACTCTATAGGAAGGCCTATCCAATCATTCCACTAATGCATCCAGAGCCCTACACTGCTCTATGCTATGTATGGTAGAAGCAAAAAACTCATAGTATATGTTTTTCGAAATGTTGGAGTATTTTTGTAATATTGAGCATAGGCGGGGTGAATGACCCATGCTTTTGCATATTTCACAATATTCAGTTGTGGCTGAATTATGTTGCTCGAGGAACCTCGTGTACTGGTGTTGTGGTGGATATAATCCCTGGGTGTTTATCTGCGCAACTCCTCCTGTTGGCAGAGCTCCCTGTGCCCTTGTTGCTTATGTCCCCACATTCTAACCCCGCCACTGAGGACATTCAGTTACCACGTGTCCTTCCATTAGACAATGTGTACACCATACATTTGGTCTTGTCGGCCACATTGGTTTAATTTATTTCATATTCTTAGTTAGGCTAGCTATCTAATGTTGTAACCCCAATATGGAAGGGTCTTGAGCCGATGCTCCCCCTATAAATTCTTGCGGATATCCCGTCATGGCCTCTATCCTCATAGCTTTCTACAATGCCTCTTGTAATGTCTCGATCTTCTGTTGTGTTAGCGGTGTTCTTGTTAATGGAAGAAGGGCCTTGATGAACCAATCTCTCTAATGGTTAGGATCGATTGGATAGTTTATCTTTCCAATCACATCCTTGAATCTCCTCATTAGATCCCATGCAGTTTCCCCCTCTCACTGCTTGATCTCCCACATCTTTGACAAACCCTGCTGATCTGTCTGGGGTAATTTGAATTCCTTAATGAAATCTCTCTTTACATCATCTATCACTGGGTTTTGATGAGCCTCAGACCACTTTATAAACTAGCGTAGAGCTCTCTCCCTGAGAGTAGTTTGAAATTCTATCAATTTACTTGCCTCTGGTGTCTACCTATCCCTCCATATGGCCTCGCAAAGGCATCGATGTTGTTACAGGTCATCATTACCCCTCCCAGATAACTCTAGGTATCGGGTAAATGATCCTTCCATGCTTCCTTGTATGGGGGTTACTAGAACAAAACCCCTGACTCCTGGTTGTGAAATGGTATTACTAGCACTACTACTAGTGTGTATTACTACTCTAGTCTAAACAATATTCAAATTACTAAATTCCTATAAGTTAACAAAAATTTCACCTAGTGGCTGATAGAGTACCAGGGGAAGGTCGGGACCATAGCTACTTGAACTTTTGGGAATAGAGTTACCTGGGGTTATGGGTGCTAGCCCCTCTCAGAACAACTACTCCATTGCAACATGCAACTTTGCATCGGACATCTCCTCGGGTTTCACGTCATTTCCGTCGTACTCCTTTCCCTTCTCTATTTTGGTTGGGCTCCTATACAATAGCCGCACTTCCTTGATGGTCCCTCCTGTATCTCAGGAACCCACCTTACCTTCCATCTCCTTTTTCATTTGAGGCACTTTCTCTTTGTTTTTTCTATTCCTTTCATGTTTTTCCAACTCCTTCATCACCCTTTCTCATCACTTCTCAGCAATTTGTGCCCTCCGATGTGCTCGTCATTCCCTCAAACTACTAGAGGTCTCGACATCCATATCCCTATTCTCTTTTTCAATGTACTTGTAGCATCTCTCCCTCAGCTCCTTCCCCCAGTACTGAAGGTTTAGGTCTCCATCTTAGATTTTTTGAACTCCATTAATCCTTTGTCCACCATCAAAGTTTTGATCCACAGAGGGATCTCCTTCAGCAACTCTCCCCACAACCTAACCTAAATATGTCCTCCACTTCCAAGAAATATTGGTAACACTCAGCTGCAAACTCCACTATATACCCCTCCAAGGTAGATTGCACCCAGAAATCTACCACTCAGGTCAGATCCATATCTAACTGATGGAGCGCCAAAAGATATACATGCAACCACTTGCAACAGACCTTCCGTGAGCTTATTTGGTTTGTCTTGGTTTGTAGTCTCCTCAACCAGTTGTAGATCTCCCCTAGAAACTTTCCCCAGAATATATCGTAAATATCGCTGGTGGATTTAGATAATAGAACCCAATTATTAATAGCTTTCTCCCTTTGTTTTATCAACTCCACTTGTTGAGCTATGAACTAATCTAGGTGGTTATCCCACCAGTTTCGTATTTCATTCTCAAAGATCCATGATACCATGATCTAATTCCATAATGAAATTTTGAGTCGCGATAACGGAACCATTTGTTGGCAAGGAAAAAGGTCTCTTGGGCAAGACCCAGGTTCAGGATGGAGGCCAAAAAGGTTTTCCGCAGTATTCTAGCACAATGCTGACATTTTCACCCTACTCATAAGAGCAGAGAGTCTCACCCGAGGTGTGTCGCGACCTTACTAAGGTTAGGATCAGATCAAGTATCGATCAAACACAACATATGTCTTAAAACCCATAGGAATACATGCTCCAAATAAGTGTAAATACTCTGTAAATGATAATACACATCAACACATTCAGGGCAAATTTGTTTTTAAAGCATCCCGCACATTCAACTAAATTAGAGACACCGTACTGAACTCGAAACATCAAACCCATAACATAATGTTTTGCATTAATAACAAGAGATAGTTATAGTGCTCTTCAGAGCAATCATGGTAGAACTGATTACAATAGTGTTGCATATGATAGAACAGAATGAACAGAGAAAGAGAACAAAATGAATAGAATGAACAGAGCTATCCTACGGCTCCTGTCCTCTGATCCCTACTATGCCAACCTTCTATTTCTGCTGGCCGACTATCTATTTGTTCCTCTTCCAACGCAACTGATAGTTCTCCCTTCCTTTCTGTTCTAGCATTTTCTGCATCTCCTTGATCACTGGGCGTTCCACTGCTTGTTCTATGTTGCTTCATTTTTCCATCTATGCTTGTCCCGCAATAGCCACGCCACTTGCTCTTTGATTCTTTGCAACTAGGAAAACTCTCTTTCTACTGTGGTTTCATTCTACCACCTATTATCAACAACTCAAAAACCATTTTATTTCGAAAAAAGGGCCCCAACACTAAAAAAGATCCGAAATTTTGCCTTGAAATATGTCCTTCATCCTCATGTGCGAGGTAGAGAGAGAAGATTCAAGTGTTGTACTAACCAACGATGAGAGGAGAGAGAGATATATGATGATTGATAATGTCAAAAATGTGGAATAGGCCTCTCATATTTATATCCTTCATTTAGGTTGGAGACACATCCATTGGGGCTTATGAGCCTACATTAGACTTCTGGTCGACCTTGGAAATTTGCACATCTGTGAGTGTTACACTAAAAAATGTCGCCTTGACATTCTGCTGACTATATGAGCTCATTAACACTCATACATGCCTCCTCTGCAAGTCTTACAACCTTTACTCCTCATGTCAAGCCCTAAAATAGGAGGAAAAACCCTAAAATTTCTGAAACTTTGGGTATGCAGGTAACATGAAGCCTACCTGCGTTCCTAGCTTGGGTATGTAGCTAATACACTGCTTACCTGCGTTCTAGAATGCATTTTTCCTTTGTAATTCCTGCGTACCCTCCTCAAAGTCAAAAAACTGATTTTAGGTCAATTCTAGAAGGTTCTAGATGAGAATTTTTGGGGATTAGTACGCTTTGATAAGGTGCATGTATCCCTCACCTTAAGGAACTAATCCCTTGATGTGAGGATTCTATCCCTTTGAAGGAGGATTCTATCCCTACAAAGGTGGAATCCTAACCTCCTCATCTGCTCTATAAAAGGAGGCATTGGGTAGCCTCAAATGGTTAAGATTTTGGAGATTAAGAATTAGATTTCAAGATTTATGGGTGATTGAGTTGAAGTGCTGTTGAGATTTAGACTTCTTTCTGCTGAGCTTTTGAGAGGAAAGATCACATACCTTTAAATAAAAGATAAGGCACCAGTATACCATAGGGTCCCTTGGGGAGCTGACATAAACATTTCTATTTTTTCAATTAGAAAGATTAAGGCAGGATGAATTAAGTTGTAGGACATCAAATTTACAGATTGATTTGAAAATCCCTCCATAATTTGTGACAATGGTGGCAACCATTAATGAGTACTATAAATCATAGTTTAATTTGTATGCAGTTTTTTTTTGTTCTCACACCTGGAGAATAATTGGGATCGTTAATTCACTCTCTCTGCATTATCTTAGTTTCTATTAGCCATTAGCAATCAAAACAAGGCTATAAAGGAGAGCAGAAAAGCCTAAATGCTCCCTCAAGGAACTATGAGGGAAGAGGTTCCTGCTTGTCAATTACATAATTAAAAATGATGGGATTTGATGGGACTCCTTTGAGGATACAATCCCAATTGACAAGAAATGTTCATAGGCAGGAAAATTCCTCCATGTGGAATGATACTAAGCAACCCTGTGGGATGTGAAAATTTTCCGTCAACATGTGCTCCTCAAACAATAAATTCATGAGTCACTTGTCAATGTGGGTGAGAGATTTCAATGACTGGAAGGTAATACTATGTTTTTTAAGTTGGAGGTGAGATAAATCATTAGGGAGGTAATGGAAAAAGCTATGGCATAGTTTTATAAGTGAGTGTGGAAGCATGAGGAATACAAGATGGTGGTTAATATTGAGTTAAGGATAGAACATTGTTGCAAGCTTGACCACATTTCTAGATTTCCCAGTTCAATGCAAGACTAAGTTCAAAGTCAAGGAGATTATATTGTACATTGATGGTTCGAAGAGAATAAGCGACTAAGTGGATTCCAACAAGGTGCTACTTAGGCACTGGGATAGGTGTTTGGAGCAACTACCTCACTTAATCATTATTCCAGTGATAAGCTCAAACAATGATGATGACAACCCAAGCCAAAAAAACAAGGCAATCCATAAAATGTGCAATAAGTCCCCATTATTCCTATTAGTTGTTAAAGGAGGGACACACAGTCTTTGTATTTTTACTTCTCTTAATAATGCGGAAAAAAATTGATGCAAACAAAAATACTTTGAAATCCTCTTATACATGTAGTTGATAACAATGTTTCCAGAAACAAGAATGTGGATGGGAAAAAGTTAGGAACTGAGAAGTGAGAATCCCAAAAAGTAGAAATTTTCCAAAAAAATGAAAACTTGAAAGATAAAGAAGATATAAAATAGTATAAATGAAAACATATTTCAATATTTTACTTCTTAAGTGATAAAACATGAGAAATTACATCGTGATTCATGGTTGATATTAAAAGGATCAATAAATTTTTTTTTTTTCCAAAAAAACCTTGCAATATCCCCCCCCCCCCTTCCCCCAAATATCTAGATGGAGAGCAAGACAATCACCAACCGCAACAGTAGCTGAAAACCCTGATAGACTCGACTAGCTTTGAACATGTGACCTAGAATCAACAACATGCCTTTGGCAGATGGTTCAACTAATTAAGCGAACCCTTGGGCCTACATAACTACTATTTGTTAGCCAAATTTGGAATTTACAATATGACTACACACAAAATTGTGGAAGCTACAAAAATTGAGTTATGAAGATCAACTCCAAGCATTAGTGAAATACTCCACAATCTCATCATCCTTGTAAACAACCAAAGACCACCATGGAGAGCGGGACAACCACCTGCCACGAAAACAACGAGAAAACCTGACAGACTCGACTGGATTTGAACCTATGACCTATGCCATCCCCATCAACAACATGCCTTTGGCAAATGGTTCAACAAATTGAGCCAACCCTTGGGCCTATATCACTTTTATTTATTGGCCAAATTTTGGAATTTACAATATTAATACACACCAAATTGTGGAAGCTGCAGAAATTGAGTTATGAAGATCATCTCAAGGAATTAGTGAAACCGGTCCACAATCTCAGCATCCTTGTAAACAACCAAATACCACCATGTGTTCATCAACCAACTTATTTTGTTTACTCTACAGGCCAGAGCCTACATCATAGTGGACAATAGAGTGCCTAAAGAATGGATGGATGAATTAGCTAAAAGAGTTTTTATTCCATTATTTGGCATTCGTATGCACATCCTAATTTATACATTTGTTCAATGAACTTTCAACTTATGTACTCTTTTATTTATTGCCTCATTTTACTCTAACATAGGGAAATTCTTTTTAACTTCGATATGTTCACTACAATAATTCCTGTTAGGTTCCATTATTTTTTAATATATAAAAAAAATTGTAAAAATTTCTTAGATGATGTTTTTAAAATATTTCCCAGAAAAATTCTTCTAGGCCGAGGAAATGCTACTTCTTTTATCTGTTTTCCATCCCTGATACCCTCCTTTCATAACTGACTATCAACATCTTCAACTTTATCTCAGTTACCAAGATGACATACATGACTTTGACAATTTAATTGGTTATATTTCCTTCTCCATAGAAATATCTACTAGTGATGTTCCCAATACATCATTCTGAGTGAGACAGAAGTGGAGATGGATAGATTCAAGAAAAATGAACCTCAATCCTTGAAATAAACATTATGGTCATTAAACAATATATAATTAATAGGGAAGACAAGGTAATAGATAATTTAAATAAGGGACTAAGCCCAGAAGAATAAAAACCTATATAATACCAAGAGTGAAGGGTATTAGATATGAAAAAGAGACCCCTACCTATGAAGGACACAACTCACCAAAGAGATAAGGTTGATAAGGAAGCCTAGAAAATTAGAAAAACCAAAATATAGTTAATTAATAATTTACAAACACAATAATTGACCAAACAACACAGAATTTTACTTGAAATCCAAAAAATGGGCACTCCACATAACATGCTTCTATATGTCACATAATAATATCTACTTTGAGATTTTCTAATAAAAAACGCATCATAATATCTTTCACGATTCGTTAGTAGATGTTGTATAACAATATCCTTCTAAATGTGTTAGTCATTCATGTCTCCATTAACGAAAACCTAAGAAAGGGAAATATTGTAGGAAAGCACTCCCCTTGCTCAACTTTCAAGAAAGTATCTATAGTAGTGCACTCCCACAATACTCTTGATCGAGTGTTTTCAAGAGCATGCTCACAATCTTCATATTCATTTTTTCTAGAGAATTTTTAACACACCCCAAAGAGTAGGGCTAGTACTAAGACAAATGGAAAAGATATTTTTTACTTTTTTAAAAACAATTTGGGGTCTATGAGAAGGCCCCAATAGGCCTCATGCACTCAATGAAGTGGGTTTAGAGCTTTATAAATGCCTAATTCCTCTTCATTTCTCCTTGCATTTTTCTTTCCAAAAAATAAAGGTTTTGATTGTTAAGGGTCAACGATTTGGTATAATATCTATCATTCAAACCCAAGAACTAAGCCAACGGAAGTCCCTCGTGGGAAAATTTCTTGCTGTAATTCCTATAATTAAACAATAAAAAAATGTAGTTAGCTACCTCTTAAGTGGGTTTAGTAGCCTCTAAAAGCTTCTCCTTTAGCACAGAGGCTTAATCTTGCCTATCTGATTCCACGTCATTTCTTCACGATCCATTTTATTTTCTTTGGGACTCTTGGGAGAATGGGTCCAAGAAAATCCGAGGCCATTTTTATATTATGATTCGGTATGTGTGGTTTGATGCTACCACAACAAGAGCTTGCAGTACACGATGGAGTCGCACCAATCTTAGAAAAGGTATTAGTATTGTGTTAATAAGAATAATACTCTATGATATGGTGTTGATTAGTGCTAGATGTTATATCATAATGTATAACCTCGACACTTCTATGTACTGTGCTCACTAATGTTATGATGCTAAGATGCTCGAAGCTACTTGGTGATACTTGGTGTTATAGTGATAACATGAATTTTAGTGATGAATCACTATGTTTGGATTCCACTATAGAGATCATGATTTGAAGATCAAAGAGTCAAGGAAGATGACTATGTATTGGTATTGGAGTGGATAAATAGGTCAAGGGCCTTGGTCTTGGTATTTGTCAATTGGAATCTCTATAAGAAGAATTTGTGCAGCTTTTCTTATCAAAGAGTGAGAGGTTTTGTCCTTGGCTCATATCCTAGATGTTGTGTCTCTTGTCTATTTATATTTACGCATTGGTTATTTTTTGAATAATAAAGAACACTAATAATCGAACAAGAAGAAGATATTAATCTAAATAAGCTAAAAGGAATTCAAAAACAGTCACTAATGAAGAGAAATCTCTTAACACTAATCCCCTAGATTTATCAACATTGTAGTGGTCAAGGGCCTTCTTTTAAAAGGATTGGTGTAGGCCTGCCCTCTCTCCAGTCATAATGAGTGACATACAGCTTTGGAGAGTTGTATGAAGTTGAATCCACCCTTCTCACCAATTGTAATCATGGATTCAATTATTTTTTTTTTCAGAGTTCTTGTGAGACCCCCCTCAGGGGGATACTATGTTTGCAAGTGAGAGCTACAAATCTGTTCTCCTTCCTTGCAACCAAGATTCAAGAATGGACCGGGATCCCCTCTGCCTTATGCATCTCCTTAGTGAGGCAGACAAATTTAGGATACGAATAGACTAAGTGAGCATGACATAGTAAACAACACGGTAATAAATATAGTTTCCAGATTGTGAGGTGAAGTTCAAGGAAGGGGTGGGCCCTCTTCCTCTCAACCCAAATATTTTAAAAAAAGCCTTAAAGCTAGGGATTGTAAACTAGCCTCCTAAGTATCTCTCAGTGCCAGGATTTCTTCTTGATCAGATCGACAAAACCCCATCAATTCGTCTGCCAAAAAATTAATCCGCCTCTCTTAGTGTTGACTACATTGAGCATGCTCTAATTTTTCGATTTAATGGATTTTGGCCTTCTTCATATGTAAAGGAGGTCCTTGATCTTGGACCATGGTTTTGGGTCGATTAGGGCTCTCCATTCAGCCATGGTTTGTAGATTTTAACCCCTAATAATGCCATCTTTGGCCATTCTTGTTTGGGTTCAACTCCCTAATTTACCTCTTAACTTAATGCACCCTAATATTTTAGCCGATATTGGTGATTCCCTAGGCCGTTTTATTAAGATAAACACGCACAAGCTATCGAAGGGTATTGTAGCCTTTGCACAAATATGTGTGGAAGTTTATTTCAACAAGGAATTACCTGAGAAAATCCTCCTGAATTGGAGGGGAGATTTTTATTCACAACCACTAGATTATGAGAACACAACCTTCAATTACAAGTTTTCCAATAGCCAAGTCACCTCCAAAATCTACGCCCTTCTTCTCAAGGACCCTCTCCACCTCAAAAAGAATTTATTTCCAATGTTGAGTGAAAAAGAAAAAAATTTAGAACAATAGCACTTCAGCCTTTCCTTCTTCTGGTTCACTCGATTGTTCAATTTGAGTTTTATAAACGACAAGTTTCTTGAACTATATTTGTGATGTTGTTTTTTTCTCGAACATAAGATTTTCTTTTGAATTAGAATTTTCTAATACTTTTAGGATAATAGTAATTTTCATAGCTAGGTTAAGTTTTTCCTTGAAAAAATGGACATCTTTGCAGACTAACTTTTCAATGTGGAAGATCTATTTAGGAGGGTTTTTCTCCATCATTGTTTTTTGAAATACTCCTTTACCTAATAGCACATACTTTCTAAAATGGTCTTCAAATTTTCACCATTACACTTATAACAAATTGTATTCTATAAGAGCTACAGTCTAAACCTATCTTTTCTTGAACAGACCTTGCAATTGTAGCAAAGCACAGATAAATATGCAACTCTAATGTGTTTGGAATAAAGTCGTTTCATGCTTCTAAGAAGACTCAAAGAACATTATGGCAGAGAATTAATTGTTATTCAAGAAGCTCTAGCATTTGCAAGTGACAGAGATGAGGAAGAGGATGTACATTCAAACCGTTGTGCTCACAAAATATCTTCAACCAGAGAAGAAAATAAAACAATCTATTGTAATTAAAATGGAAAAACCGATGAAAATAGCAAAAAATTACAAAACAAATGCTAGACTGGCCTTAATTTTTTTCTTAATTTCAGTATCCAATTCTTTAAGAATTAAAAGATGATCCATAGAATAGTTGGTTTAGTAATATCCAAGGTTGCACTAATAGCTATGAGTATCCTCATAGTGCTTCAATTATAGAATAAGACACCATGATCCCTAAAGGTAAGTGGTAGCAACAAAAGTTTAAGGGTTGGGAAGAACACTAGACATTCAAAAAGGCAAGAAGGACATACCAACATTGAATATCATTTTCCAAAACATTCAATGGATGAAAATATAAAGCCTCTTGGACAATATAGTTTCAAAAAGTTAGACGTGTTAATTGGTAGGAGATAGCATGCATTACAGGTCCCCTTATTTGTTGTGACTAATCAATCAATAACTACAATCACGGCCTTAGTACATGTCAAGGGGTTATGTACTCTAAATTTATTACCCTTGCTATTTTGTAGGATGTATTTCATTCAAATTGTAGATGGATCCTTTTGAAGGAAAGGGAGATTGATACTTAGTGTGGTTTCTTCTTTTTCAAAAAAAAAATTGTTGCAGAATTCTAGCTTAGATTTTGAAATGTGTGGTATATTAATTAAGTATACAGTGCTTCTTAATAGGGAAAATTCCTAAGATATTAGTGTGGTATTTGAATATGCCTGATATGGTTTGTCAAAGGAGGTTGTCAATGACTATGGTCTTTTATGGCTGATTGACTCCTCTTGTACTATAGAAATTACACTAATGGATTCAATCCGATCATGTAATATACTAAAACAAGATACTGAATCCTTCTACAATATTTTCAGAAAATAAACATGATCACACAATCACACCAAGTAAGAGAAAGAAGAAAATAAATTTCACAACATAGATATTTTTCCTAGGGAAATATTGCTGCTCAAAACCCCTCTATCTTTATTGTATAATCAACCAAGGAATCATGAAACAATACAATGCACTCTTCTCACAACAGTATTTGTCACTCTAACAATTGTCTCACACTGATCCGAACAAAATCGACCAACACTTAGCCAATTTCTTGCCTCTACTCAACCATCCTTGCATGCACAATTCTAAGAAAAATTAATCTCTATTAATTAGGAATTTCAACCTTCCAAAACTGTGCAATACATCATGAGAAATCCTATGGTTTTCTAATTGTGCGCAGATAATTTACTAATAATAAAACAGATAGATAAAATCCCTTTAACCTCTGTCTCAACTGGGTCTTCATCAGAACTGAAATGCATGCATCTATTAATAGTCAATCATCAATCACTTGACAAATCACTGCATGTTAATTAAATCTGTTTTGATTTACTTAACCTCTCACCGTGCAACAATTAGTTACAACTAGTTAGACTGACTTTAAATCACTTAATTGAGTTAAATGATTTCTCATGCATTAAAGTAATACACTAATTGCAACTTGGACTCTAAAACAAATAGAATCACTCTACATGCCTCACCAACCACCCTCAACTCGAATTTCATGAGATAACTGAGTCTATCACACTTAGTTAACTATTACAAGTGATTATGAGATAAGATTACAATTTATTGTCCAATTTAATTAAGAGAAAATTAAATTAGACACACATTTATTGTTGAGTTTTCAACACTCTTTCTCAACAAGAAATGGATTATCAGCTACCCTAATCCTGCCTCTATGGTATTAGAATTTTCTCTTGGCGAGCACCTTCATCAAAATATTTTCATCCCGATCCTCTGTGGGAATGTACTGAAGTAACATAATGTGTTTCTAAACACAATATTTGAGATGGTGGTACCAGATATCAATATGCTTGGAACCTTGATGGAATACTGGATTAACTAAGTGTTGTGAAACCAGCTCAAAAAATAGAATAAAAGAGAGATTAATGCCTTAGAAATCAACCACTTCGAGGGGGAAAACTCCAATACATTAAATAAATGAACAATTCTTGGATGAAACAAATTAAAAAACCTCCTTTCTATATATAGGAGTCCATGGGGCCACAATGTAGTCCCAACCAACTTAACAATAATAATTTAAGAGCACAATAACAACAATATGGGGGTTACAGGGGTACAAAAATAAAAATAAGGGGGTTAAAATAACAACAATAAGGGACTATACTAGTAATAACCTAACATGCTCCTCTCCTTCAAAAAAGTGTTGTCCTCAATGCTTGAGTAGCTCTAGGTGCTTTCGTATGAAATTCTCATCCTCCCATGTAGAACCTTCAGTGGGTAAGTTCTTCCATTTGATGAGATACTCTGAAATTGATCGATTTCGTAGTTGTCAAGTTCTTACTTCTGTGACTGCTTTAGGTTCCAACATGGTTTTTCCTTCCTCTTCAAGTTCTGGCAATATTGTTTGAACTGGAATTTTGTCCACTATAACCTTTTTTAAGCATGAAACATGGGAAACTGGATGCACTCGCAAAGAAGCAAAAAGCTCCAATTTGTATTCCATAGTACTAATATTTTGCAAAACCTTGTAAGGACCATAGTACTTTGGTGATAATTTATTATACGTCTTAGCTTTCTTGAGGGACATTTGTTTGTATGGTTGTAGCCATAAAAATACCCAGTCTCCCACATCAAAACTTTTCTCACTACGATATTGATTTTCCTGTTGTTTCATTCGATTTTTGTGCCAAATTTAGGTTATCCTTTAAGAGTTGGAGAACTTCTTGTTGATGCTCAATGTGATCCTCCACTGCTTGAAACCTAGCATTTTCCCTTAAAGAAGATGTGATGCATGGTGGATGATATCCATAAAGTGCCATAAATGGGGTCATTTTTGCTGTAGTATGGAAGGAAATGTTATACCACCATTCAGCGAGAGGTAACCACTTGAGCCATTGTGCTTGTTTATCAAATAAAAAACAACGAAGATATCCTTCCAAACATTTATTTTCTATCTCTGTTTGACCATCAGATTGAGGATGATAAGATGAGCTATGAGCTAGTTGATTACCCAACAAGAAAATAATTCCATCCAAAAATTTCATGTAAAAATGGGATCTCTGTCACTTACAATAATCTTTGAGTTTCCATGTAGCTTTTGAATTTTTTCCATAAATGCAGTAGCAACAATACTCGCTTTAAATGGATGAGATAATGCACAAAAGTGTGCATACTGTTGGGGTCCTCTGGTTTGAAATATTGACTAACCAAAAGACAAGGCAACATCAAAACCAATCTTTAGAGTTCCAGGATCTAGTCCTCCTGTTCTCAGAGAGGGATCTCTCAAATTGTTTGCAAGATATGTCTTGTTTTCTTTTAAGTATTGATTTTAGACTAGTTATTAAGTGTTGGTGCTTGTTTGGTTGAATTGGCTTAGTAGAACATGAAAGATCTAGGTAGTATAGATAGAAAGAAAAAGTGTTAGATTCATTGGGCAATGGAGTCAAGAAGAAGTTTACAACAAGCTCATCAATGGATATGGGATATCAAAGGGAAAATCTAACTTGGCCACTGGATCCTTTGGTTTTTGTGAGTGAGATGGACATTAATGATTTGGAAAGAGAAATTGAATTCTCAACAAAGGGAATTTAAAATCATAACTTGAACATAAAGAGGTATTTGATAGATAGGGCTAACCATGAATTCTACAAACCACACTTTAAGCAAATAATGACTTCAACACAACTTTTAAAATGAAATCTAAGATTTGGGAGCACATCTTATTTCCTCAAAGATTTTATTTCCAAGGAATTTAGAAAACATGAAATATTCACTGATAATTGTAGTCATAGAAGAGGGAACACCTAAGCATCCATGATTAAAAATATAAATACCTTTAAAATAATTATTTAAACAGGAACAAAGGTCATGATAAAAACATACCTCCTTGGTAAACTGTAAAAAATGGTACTTCAAAGGAAGACTTCAAAAATAGTTTTCAAGAGGCAACAAACAAGCAGGGAAAACCACAAATCATGCTGGAACCAACTATTTGAACTATTTGAGAAATAAACAAGCATAAGGGTTCAAGAGAATGATTAAAGACTCTAAAATGCCTCAGCAGAAGAAAACATAAAATAGTGAAGGATAAATAGGTCTAAGGTGCTTCCAGGAGTCATTTCTTAGCCTAAAATTTTCACCCTACTGCAGTAAGAATTGATGGACCATAATGAAAACGAGAAAAAACAACAAACAGTTCAGAATAAATCACCAATAGCCAGGCTCAGGGATCCATTGATAGAGCCTTCTTAAGAACAAGCATGTCAAAACATCATCTAGCTTCAAGACTTCGATTTCTTCTTCAATTTCAGACAGACTATGTATTATTTCAAAGAGTTCCAATGTTACAACTTGTGACCAATCAACCAACCAACCACTTATAATGTACTCCTCGAGGAGATTTTATAAGAGAATGAGGAAGTGGAAGAGTTTCTAGGGTTCGAGTGTCATTAATTCCATACTAAATGAAACTCCTACCCTTGAAAACCATGCAAGGTATAAGGCAGGAATGCTTTTAATTACAACTCTGTTTCATTATCTCTCTTTTTTGCTTTTTGGGCTTAGTGGGTGAAAATATTGACTTTTAGGCACTTTCTTATCTTTACAATAACTTTTACTGATAGTTTTAAATATTTGTTCTATTTGCAATAACTGTTAGTGGCCTTTTGCTTTAATGTTACTTGACTGAGCCTTAATTGTGTATTCTTTTGAGATAAAAAGGCTGTAGGTGTCAATTTGGTAGCTGGGGGATTCAATTAGCCCCTTTGATGTGGCATTCGAGGTTCTTTTGGATCTGTCTTCATTCTCTTTCCTTACGAATACTGATTTTCTTTAATACTGGGTTTATGCCTTAATCCTTTTCAAATCCAATTAGGACCTTTAAACTTTCATTTATGCTTTGATCTTCTGTCTTTGACACTGATACTCTTTAATTAACTGATGCTTATGGTGTTTTAGTTGTTTGCAGGTGTGCATAGGGTTTGCTCGACTAGAGGGTTTTGCTTAATGAATCGATAATCATGACTCATCGACCCAAACTGTGAAATCGAAACTCCTTAGATCCCTTTATCTTGTATCTAGGGTCACAAGGATCGTCATCTTCGGCCCATGCCACTGCAACTAGCGGCGGGAGGGTTTTACCCCTGTAACTTATTTAACCTGCATAAAACAAATGAAAGTTATTAAAAATCCTGCGAATATTGGTTTTGAAATTTCTTTGGAGGGTTTATGGAGGCAATTGGAGCTCTGAGGAAGAAGGCATTTGCAGCGGAGGATGGGTTTCTATGGAAAAATCATAGAACCAGGGTTTAATTTGAACTATAGTGCGAAAACGGAGAGAAGCAGTTTTGGAAAACCAGAGGTGGTTATTGCGCGACTTTTGGGAGGTTTACGGTATTGTCCTAAATGAACTTGATCCAATATAAATGAGATGCGTGGATTTTGGATACCACTTTTATCATGTAAAAGTTGTGCGGTGCAAGGGAAGGGGCGAAAGTTATACGATATTGATCGCTAGCCATCGGATCTAGGGTCTTAGATCGGACGGTGTAAAAGACACGCGATGGGCCAAAAGGTGTGCAGCAAGATGAGCAGTGGGCCAAGGGTCAATGGCATGCGATGGGATCAAGACTGGTGATCTGGCGGGATGGGCGCAGATCGACGGCTAGCATTGAGCACGAAAACATCAACGGACTAGGGGACAAGTAAAGTGGGGCCGGCGATTGCATCAACAATCTTGTCATGGGATGGACGAGTCAATGAGATGTTGAATCATCGGTTTGCACGATGATCATCAGATATTTGGAACGGACAGTTGAGATTTAAGGAAGAAGCGGAGATTTGAAAGGGAGGAAGGCACGAAAGATAAATGGGCGAAGGGATGGGTAGCTCGATGGCCATTGATCTATTTAGATGAACGGTTGGGATTATTTCGCAAAATGACAAGGTGTGGATTATAAGAAAGGTAAAAGAGGAAGGAAGGAGAGGGCTTAGTGCCTGGTTACATGGCTCAGTTGTATGGTGAAGAAAGGGGCTGAGTTTAAGCTCTCGGGGGCTTAATAACCCAAATGTTAAAGTACTGTTTTTAGGCTTTTTAAAAGGGAATTTAAAGGCAAACAAGGGTTCCGATAAACGAGAAAGGAGGATTTTGACACTTCTAGAGGTCAAATGGAGGGCAAGAAGGTGTTATAAAGGGAAAAATAAATGATATGAAGGGGAATCCAAGGATAAAAAAGGAGGAGAAGAAGATGGAAATTAGGCCATAAAATATAGTTTTCTTTATAAACAGCAAGGTCCTTGAGGGTTTTATAATGAAACAGCAATGAAGATTAATCTCAAGGATAAAGAACATCATAAGACTTAAAAATATGATAGATTTTCACAGGAAATTATCTGTTGAAGGCTTGAAAACAATTTTAGACGCCATTGGTACACAAAATTTATAGGTGACTAACAGTGGCTCCACTTGGGGAGGACAACTTGCCCTTTAAGTGTCTAGAACCTCAACTTGTAAATCTCTAGCCCTTTTCAGCAAACCAATGCCTTAATTCATTGGGAAACAATTTTTCTTTCCTTGGTTAACCTTCTTCTGAGCTAATAATATTTGCAATAATCTGGAATAATAGAATTATCTCAAACAACATCTCTACCTACCCACTCCTATTGATTCTAACATTTTTTCTTCTTTCAGAGTACACTTGGACTGGTAAACTCTTTTCTTCAACATTTTATTCTTTTTTAAAACAGGAAAATAATCTATTTCTACTCTCATTTCTCCATGAGCTCAGTTTAAACAGTTTAACTCATACTACCTAAACTATTTATCTGCTAGGATTAAGCTGCCTGTCAGATTTGCATTCTTTAAATTCAAAAACAGGAATTTTAAACTCAGCCAAATCAGGATTAGATTGTCTAATTTGCTGAAATGTCTATGGCTGTACATAGACTTTATTTGTAGAAAAATAAAACAAAACTTGGAAGGCTTAAGATCTGAAAATAAATAACCTTTTTCATTATTTCTTCAGCTATGGCTTTGATCTTGTTTGAGCTGTCTTTTCTTTCTTTTTTGGTTCAAGTTTCGGAGTATTTTGGAACCAGTCCTCTTTGTACTTTTGGCTCAGATTTTGATCTGATTAGGGCCATTCTTATTTAATGATTCACAGGTTTAGGTTTTGAATTTGTTTGAACCTTTGTTTTTCTATCCCAATTTATTTCTACTGGTAAGCCAAGATTGTACTGTTTGGCTAATCTAATTCACTAACCTATCAGCAGTAAATTGAAAACTAATTAGCCATGATTACGCTGTATGACTAAAATATCAATGTGTTTTTAGTAGTGGCATTTGAGCTTGCACACTTTCAGATTTTTGTCTCTCTTTTTTGTATGGGGCTTGTACCTTTCTTGCTTTATCTGCCCTCATTTCCTTTTCTATTGTATTTTTTTTCTTTCAAAATTCAATGGACAATGTTATATACAATGAATGAAATCTTTGAAATCTAGGACTCTTGACAGAAATAATGCTTGAGCATCCTGCCATTGACAAGACCTCCATATAGATCTTCTCCATTCAACTCTTTCAAGAAAAATGCATTATGACCCCTCTCAGCATGAATAATATAGGGTCCTTTCCACAGATTCTCAAATTTTCCATGTTTTTCCTTTTCTTCCCTTCTTGAATCCCATTTAAGAACTATATTTCCAACTTGGAAATTATTTGCCTTAGTCCTTTTTTCAAATAGTTTCTTGATATTTTCTTGGACTAGTTGTGTTCTTTCATAAATTGCCTCTCTAGACTGTTGTAAATGAATTTTTTGGTTGATTCTTCTCTGCATATCATTTTCTTCAGTTTTCACTTCTTGAAGGAGTTTCATGACTGGAACTCCTAATGATGTTGGGAAGACTGCATCCATGCCATAGACCAACTGATAGGGGGACATGTTTATTGACTTCTTATTAGTTAATCTATCAGCCCATAAGGCATGAACCAGCTTACTGTGCCATAATTTATGATTCTTCTCCAACAAATTTTTGATGATATTGATGAGGCTCTTGTTAGAGGATTCAGCTAATCCATTTCATTAGGGATAGTAGGCAGTAGAATGGCCTAAGGTGATGTGGTATTTGCTATAGAAATCAACCATTCTTTTAGACATGAAGGCAACATCATTATCTGTGATGATTTTTCTAGGACAACCAAATCTGGACAGGATGTTAGTTTCCAGGAACTTGATAATGACAGATTCAGTAGCATTCATAGATGGTATGGCTTCTATCCACTTGGTAAAATGATCAGTGGCAGTGAGGATCCACTGATGCTGGGTTGATGAAGATGGGTGAATTTTTCCAATGAAGTCTAAGCCCCATTGTTGGAAGGGGTGCCTCAACACAGATAGGGTGTAAAGGTAAGGGAAGGAGTTTTCTTTTGCCATCAAAAATTTGACACTTGTGGAAAGACATGACTAACTTTTGAGTATCTGGGAAAAGGGAGGGCCAAATGTAACCATATCTGAGGATTTTATTTGTTGTGGTCTTCCAGTAGAGGTGTCCTCCACATTCTCCTTCATGCAGCTCATGCATGATTTTTCCTGCATCATCCTCAAGTAAACACTTAAGAAAAATTCCAACATCATTTTTCCAATACAATACCCCATCCAATATGCAATAATTTAAAGCCTTCTATTTAAAAAATCTAGCTTTAGTTTTAGACAAAGAAGGAGGGGCATTCAAATATAAAAGGACATATATGATATCAACATACCAAGGTGAATTCATAAATTTTTCTTCAATGAAAGGAGCAATGAATTCTTCTATTTCTTCCAACACATCCACCATATTCATATCTGGTGCTTGGAAGTTTGACTCAGCCATGCATTTTGCTAATCCCTGCCCTTTGATTAGTTTGGTGGGCCTGATTTCTAAGTCATATTCAGAAATAGTAGCAATTCATTTTCCCCTTTTACCATCAGGGTCTTGACTTAGAATATCCTTGACAACAGTATGTGGGATAAAAGCAATGATGTGAGAGTGTAAAATGTAGACTCTAAAGTCTTTTAACGCTTTCACCAATGCTAAGGCTTGTTTCTCCATGATCTTATATTTGAGAGGAGCATATCTTAAGGCCCTAATAAAAAATGATATTGGTTTTTCTTGCCCCAAGTCATTCTTTTGAAGTAATACTACAACTATTGTATGTTCATATGCAAAAGAAAAGATATAAAAATCTTTGGTGAAATTTGGACTAATTAGGACTAGTGTTTGAGTGAGAGCTTGTTTAACCAGTTCAAATGATTGTTTAGCTTGTGTTTTCCATTTAACACCTACCTATTTCTTAAGCATGTTTGTAATGTTTCTTAATAGCTTAGAAAGGTTGGGGATAAACCTCCTCAAAAAATTAATCTTTCCAACGAAAGATTGTAATTCTTTGAGGCTTCTTGGATGGTTGATTTTCAATATGCCATCAATCCTTTTAGGGTATACTTTGATTCCCTCTTCTGAAATTATGTGGCCAAGAATATTTCCTTATTGGAGACCAACGAGTGTCTTCTTGGGATTCAAATATAAGCCAAACTTCCTATATTTCTCAAGAACTTTATTAAATGAATCAAATGTTCTTCATTAGTTTTAGAGAAAATAGTTATGTAATCAAGGTAAATGATTATAAAATAGCCAATATCTTCTGAGAAGGCTATGTCCATGGCTCTTTGGAAAGTGGCCCTTGCATTCATCAAACAAAATGGCATTTTGACATACATAAAGGTGCCCAAAGGTGTAGTATAAGCAGTTTTGTGTTGATCACTTGGGAGCACTAACACCTGATTGTAACCTGAGAACCTATCCAACAATGATATTCTTTTTTATCCAACTACCCTTTGAAGTATATGGTCCATCTTTGGCAAGGGGTAGTTTTATTTTAGGGAGGCTCTATTTAAATTTCTAAAGTAATTGCAGAGCCTGATTTCCCTTGTCTTCTTCCTAACAGAAACTAGGTTTGACACCCATTCTGAATATCTAAGGGATACTATAATCCCAGCATCATACATTTTATCTATTTCTTTCTTAACTAAAGGCAATAAAACAAGGTTTATCCTTCTGAGTTTTTGTTTTAAAGGTTTCTGATTTTCCTAAATAGGAATCTTGTGTTGGATGATGCTAGTGTCATAAGATTTCAGATCTTTGTATCCCCAAGAAAACACATCTCTAAATTCTTTGAACAACTCTATGTATTGCAATTTTATGTGAGCTGGGAGAGTGCTGGATATTTTTATCATCTTGGGTTCTGCTAGGCTACCTATGTTATGTTCTTCTACATCTATTTCCATAAGATCCATTCTTTGTTCTTTGGCTATATCATTAAAGTCAAAAAGGTGTTCTAATGGTGTGAGACCTCTTGGAATTGTATCGTTTTTTCATTGTAAAACTTTCAAGTCTTTCTGGTCTGCATTGTCAATTAATTCTGCCTTAAAAATATTTTTTAATTGATTTATATCAACAGAATATGTCACTTTTGTTTCTGGGATTTGTTCATTTTCTACACAGTTTTGTTCATGGCTGGTTTCTAATGTTGGTATGACAAAATCATTTTCTGATTTTAAGAAATCATCTATATGTTCGTCATTTTCAAACACTTGCCAGTGATCCTCATTCTCAGGCACTGTAGGCCTTCCTTTTACCTTTATGTTAATATTTTCATTCATTTGAGGTACTTGGAAATTGTTGGCAGTGAAGGCAAGTTCATTTTCTAGATGATTTTGGGCTCTTGGTATGAAAATGAGTTCATATTTTTCAAATGTCTTTAGGAGATTGTTTGTGCTCAACCTAGTGTTCCTAAATTGAGTTCATTAATTGTCAACCTGGGTTGGTAAAATGCTGAAGTGTGGAGCACTATATGTTCCTAGGTATTTGTTTCTCACTACGTTGTGTTTAGTGTTTTCTGATGTTTTTGGTTTTATGGTTTTATGTTTGAGAAGGAAAAGAACTAAATGCTGGTGAAAAGAGGCTATTGGCCTAAACTATGGATGAAAAATAACATATGAAAATGCTAAAAATAGAACAAAGCCTAAACTATGGCTGGCAAACAACAAGTGCAAAGCTTGATAATGACTTCATTGCAAGGAAATAAATCACAACATGAGCTTAAACTTATCCAATTCATTCATTAAAGATGTGTTGGAAGAGCTTGAGAAATGGACAAGTTAAGTGTGAATGAAGTTATCCTAAATAAACAATCAAATTACAATGTTACAACATCTCATCCATGATTAAAGGTTCATTAGAACATATTTGGAAAAGAACATTTGTAGCACAATAAGATTTTTACTCTAAACTAACTTATAATTCTGTTCTGCAAATCAATGTAGCACCACTAGACCTCATTCAAAATTTATAGGTTTCTCTTTGGAATAGTCCTTGAGAAAAGGCTTATTTGTGAAATGGTTAAAAGGTTGCAAAATACTCCAGGCCTTAGACTGATACTAGCTTCTGTCCAGATGATTATGTATTAATATGAGGTTGGAACAAAAGAAGTTTTTTTGTAAATAATTAAGACCGTGGTATCTAAATTTAACAACTAATACAATCTAAAATGCAATGGATAACAACTAAACTGGAATGCTAATACAGTGAGCTAAGACTAAACTAGAATGCTACTAATCTACTTGAAGTACAGTGAACATAGTTAAATTAAAATGCCATTATCAAACTTGAAATGTAGTGACAGAGCTGAACTAAATGAAATTATCCTCCAGAGTGTTATGACTAAACTAACATGCAACTAGTCTATTGGAATTCTACAGCCCATCTTGTTCAATGTGAATGATATTTTGGAAGAGTTTGTAAAAACAATTCTGGCTGTATTATTCAATGCAATTGAACATAAACATAATATTTGAAAGCAAATACAATTAAAATCTAAGATACCACAGTTGTTTCTTATTCATTGTTAATGATGTTTTGGAAGAGTTTGTAGGAGTAAGACTGGTTGTGACACTTAGTGTAAACAAGCATAAATCATAAAATTCGAAAGGAAATGCAACTAAAACCTACAACACCACAGCTATGCCTTATTCATCGTGATGATATTTTGGAAGAGTTTATAAGAGTAAGTCTAGCTATGATGATCAATGTAAACAAGCATGAAAAATAAACTTCAGAAACGTGCTTAAGCTAGAAATGAAAAACGAGACTAAAATACTTATCTAAACCATATAAACAAGGCTGCTCAGGAGGCAGGGACCCTCTACCACCAGAGTAGCACGCAAAATCTACTTCAAGATTGACTCAGTGCTTTCAATAAAGTGATACTTCTTGCATTAGAGAGAAATTACTTCAAAACAAAGTGTTTTCGAACTTCTGAAATCTAGCAATCAATCACAAAATCTAACCTTGTCCCTCGGTTTCCCGAGCCATATTTATAATCAAAATTACATAACTGTCTTGAGATAACCTAGGGATAATTGTATTTCCAAATAAAAACCAAACTAGGACTCTGATGGTGGTCACGTAATAGAATTAAGGACATCTGGACTGTCCTTGTCCTATTAGGAGTCTCTCTCCTAGTTTGAGTTCCCACGTACATAACCGCCTACAGAATTCCGTTCAAGCTTCGTGGAGAGAAAAAAATGATGAGGGAATGATGTGGAATACACCCATATGTGTTTTTATCCAAGATGACACCTGGAACCTGTGTAGACATGAAAACAGCTGCAGAATCGGCAACTAGCTACAGAATGTTTGCATTCTGTAGCTAGATCTAGTTCAAAAAGTACTACAATGACAAAATCATAAAAACATAGCAAGTTAGTCATGATATTCATTCTTAAAGCAATTTTAACTAATTCTACTGATCATTTGAGCCTATGATTAATAATGGACAAAGGAAATGGAGTGGAATGTGGTGGAAGAAAGAACATCTTTGGAGCTCAACATACCCCCACTGCTAGGTTCTTGCATGTCCTCATGCAACTATTCCATGAACTCTGAGACCTCTGCAAGGACATCCAACCCTCTTCTTCTGCTTTTCCTGGCAGTCAAAGGCCTTCTGGGCTTTCTTATGACTAACTTAAATCTCAAATTTGTGAGTGCCCTGGTTAACTTTTTATTTCTCTTCTTCAATTTTTCACTGGCCTTGTATAACTTTTGCATTTGTAGAGACAGAGTTGAATTCATATCAGTTTTCAATTTAACCTGCTCTCTCAGAATTTCATTCTCATTCTTGATATGCCTGTTGAGTACTTCTAACTCATACCTATCTCTTCTTAGCATATCAATTTCAAACTTTGGTGGGCTAGGGGTTCTGTCTCTAAATTCTGAAGCTCTCCTCTCTAATGTTTCAACATAGTTGTAAATTTCTTGTTGTGCTGGGTCAATTTCTGGAACTTCTTCATCAAAATCCTCCTCAGTAGGTGTTTCTTCATCTTCTATGTTTATGACTCCAGTTTGTTTAACCTTTTTTTTCTTTAGTATCCCTCTAAGTCTATGGCTCCTTCTCGGTTGAGATGGCCCTTCTCCTTTCTCTCTGGCAAATTTTCTTATTATCCTCTCTTTCTTAAGCTGCTTCTTAATCTGAGTCAATTTCTCAGAAATCATTTCTTCACTGCTTTCTTGTATTGTTTTACCAGTTTCAGTTTTGGAGGTTTTCCATCTTTTGCTTCTTTTTGTAGGTTTGTCTTCAGGTGGAGGTTCCTTGGGTTCCTCAAAGTGATTTCTCACTAAGAACTCTTCCCAATTATCTCCCATTTTGCTCAAATGATGTTCAATCAAAATTTTGACTAAACCATGGTGGTATAAGGTGGTTTCCAGAAATTGAATTCTCTTTTGAACACTTGAGGGCATTTTCTTTAAACTATGAAGCAAGAAAAAGGGCAAATTAAGTTCTTCCTCTTGGAAATGCATTATCAACCGAATATGATAGACATAGAAAGTACCATATCTTCCTTCACAAGTGATGAATTTTTGCAATATAAGCAACATGTTCCTCCATTTTTTCTTTAGTGCAGAGCTAGGGATACCCTTTTTAAAAATGGTAACATCCATACCTGGTGACTTGAGTATCTGCTTCCATGCTTCATTATGAAACTCTCTATTCTTGAACCACCTTTCTCCTTGTCTGGGAAATTCGGTTGCTTCTGCAATGGAAGCTTCTGTAATGCTGAATTTAATGTCTCGTATCTCGACCTCAGTTCCTTTGAAGGATCTTGCAAATGTTTTGGTTACCTCTTTGTGACACCCACTGAATTTTTCAAAGAGTTGCAACCACCCTGCTTGTTGTAACATTTCTCTGACTTGAGGATAACCTTCCAAGTACTTAGTGCCAACCAGTTCAGTCTTCACTATAAGACCCATAACTCTGCTTTCCAACCTTCAAATTGTTTCTCCTCTGTTCACAGGGACAACGACTATTACAGAGATGTTTTTTCCCCACAAATATTTCCTTTGTTTTACAGTTGAAATGGTTAAGAGTTGGCTATGGGAAAGAATGGTATGGAGTGATTGCGGAATGAATATAATGAGGTGAGGATGATGTATATGAGTTGAAAGATATCACGGCAGAAAATACCGCGGAGATATTTTGTAACGAATTCGAAATCATCATTAAATGCTTTGGCCTAGTGACATGAATAATCCAATCACTTCAGCACTTTAACCGTTTATATTAAATGATGATCGAATATGGGATTTGAAATGGTGGAATAGAATGAGGTTTATCCAAATTTTCTACGGGAGATTTGTTAGGCATGATCAACAAAATTAATTAAAACAACTTTCTGAACTATTCATAACTTAACTATACTAAAATTTTTCATGATATGTCATTATAATCAGAAATTTTACCTTTGCCTTTCCTCTGATTTTTTTTTTGTGTGTTCTTCATATGCTTTGTTCTCTCTTGAAAATCATTAATTTTTTTGAGTCTTCATAACCTTCTTGATTTTTCTTGTTATCATGGATATGCAGGATCATTTTATTGCAGATCAGGTGATTACTAGACAGTGCTTCCAGGATTTCTAGCTGCAGAATGTCTGTCTGGCTGCAGAACGTCTGACTGGCTGCAGAATGTCTAACTGGCTGCAGAATGTTTGATTGATTGCAGAATGTACCTATAGAAGACTTGAAATATGAAATGGAATAGTTTGGAGCATGAATGGAATGTTGTATGGAATGAGTGAGGATGGATAATAAAATATGGTGTAATGGGATATGAATGCAGTGAGTAATGGATTGGAATGGATCACATCTTACGAAATGGAGTGAAGTATGAGAAGTGGCCTGCAATTCATGATATGTATTATTCAATTGCAGAAAAACATCAGACTTAAAAATATGGAATGAAAATGAGGTGGACCATGGAGTGAATTGAATGAAGTGTGGATGAATGAATGAAATGGAATATGGATGAATGAATGAAATGGAAAATGAGATGGAACATAAGTGAAATGGATCTGCACTTATAATTTTGTAATAACTACTTGCAGAAAGAACAGATTTGAAAAGCTAGAGTGTCAGAAAGATTCTGATTTTCACTCCACCTTTTCTATATAAACATGCCAATCAGTGATTGGTTTTCATGTTTATACTTTTTTTTTTTTTCAATATCTGACTTCAGAAAATTCACTTAAGTTGATGAAGAAGAAAAATTCTTCTTCATTAACTTCATATCACTGCTTTCCTGGAATTTCTTGACAAATTCTTCTCTTGAGAGTGGCTTATGATACAACTTCAATCTATGACCATTCACAAGAAAAGTGACCTTTTCTTCATCTATTGTCCTGATTTTTATTGCTCCATTGTCAAAAATTCTTATAATTTCATATGGCCCAAGCCAATGTGTTTGAAATTTACCTTGAAAATCCTTGAAGTTTGAATCAAACAAGAGAGCCCAGTCACCTTCCTTGAACTTCTTTTCCTTGATGTACTTGTCATGCCATCTAGTCCTTTGCTGTTGGACTAGACTTGTTTTCTGAACTGCATCTTGTCTGATCTCATCCAATTCATTAATCTGCTCCAATCTATGCTTTTGTGCCTCCGTTAAATCAAGTCCTAGCTGAACTGCCATTTTGAAAGTTTGAATCTGGAACTCTATGGGAAAAAAAACTTGCTTTCCATAAACAAGTTCATAAGGAGTATGGCCTGTTGTGCTTCTCCATGTAGTTCTATAGGCCCACAAGGCTTCAGGAAGCCTATCTACCCAATCTCTTCTATGTAAATGGAAAGTCTTTGTTAGGATCCCTTCAATAACCTTATTAGTAGATTCCACTTGACCATTTGCTTGTGTGATCTGAAAATGGAAGGTACTTGAAAAGGGTGCAAGGTATCCATTTTCAATTACGTTAATGAGTGCAAAAATACTCTAATTTTAAAGCTGAAAATGTGAGAACTTCATATTTCTAATACAGAGATAGACTGTAGGGGCATTTACTGGATATTTCACCTTTCAAAGAAAGGATGAATCTAGAGGCTGCCTGGCCCTCTTACAAATTATTCCTAAAGAAATACTAGAAGTAAACACTCAGATTTAATTAAAATGATCTTGCTTTAAACTTGACATTATGCGGAAATTTAGCTTGCAAATGGTGTATGTATTTTCACTGTTTATGTATCTTAAGTGTAATTGTTTTTGCTGAAAATTAACATGGGTATCAGCAACAATATTCAGCAATATAATATCAAAACACAACAGCAATATAATATAGGAGTTCACCCCAACTCTTGGGCTACATCTCTTGGATCAAGCCTCCCAAAATGGGCTTGTCCTCTTGTATTAAAAGCTCTCAAATGAAATACAAGATTATAAGTGTCTCAATAGACAAATATGAATATATAAACTGATTCAGAAGGCAGGAAAAAGCTAATAATTCCTTTTCAAATTCACTAAACAGTGAAAGATTACCATAAACAGTGATTTCTTCATCAATGTCCTGCTGGTGCTTTGAACTTCTCTGCAACTTTTCGGGCTGTAGAAGTCCTCAAATGCCTTTGAAACATCTTCCAATGGCTTTAGAAGGTCGAAATTATCTGAAGTAGATCTTTGTTTCACCTGAAACTGATAACCACAACTCAACCAAACTCAAAACCCAAAATGGCCCTAGTGGCTCAAAAAGCTTCTTCGAAGCTAAATAGGCTGAAAATGAGCTCCAATGGCTCTGAAACCTGCGCCATTGAGTCCAACATGTCAAAAGAGACCAAAAATTAAAAAAAATTCACTTCAAAAGGCCTTTCCTAGCCAAAGTTATGGCACATTTACTCAGACTGCCAGTTTGGCCTAAACAAGCTCCACTAAATGTGGAGACACTGCCAGTTAACTTAACTAAACTGGCACATCCGCCTAATATGGTGGAACCGGTGCTAACTTTGGGGTGGCATAAACTGCTAGCATTAAATTTCAAGTGACATGTGGTCGCACATTCCGCATTAGCTGTTGGGGTAACCGCCGGATTGAAAGTTAACAAACCATTTGATAAATTTAAATATAAATTTTGCACTTTCCATAATAAGAACCAAGTGCATGGCTCAATGGTAAAACGGTTTGTTTTTGAACCATAGGTTGTGGGTTCAAATCACCAATACGAAAAAAATTTAATACGACATTTCTCAAACTAGGGGGCCACGTGGCGCCCTCCGGGCCTGCCACGTGGCAGCGCATAATTGGTTCAAAACATATACAGTCAACTTTTCCATGAACCAGCGCTTGCCACTTGTTGACTACTGACTGTTCAATAGGTCTAATATTCCCAAAATATTCTGCGGAATATTCCCATAATATTCTTTTTTTAATATTTGCCAATTTCTAAAGTCAAACTGGCCCTTTTTTTACTGAAATTGAAGAACTTCGAAGTTGAATAACTTCTTCATACAACGTCGGTTTTCAGTGCCATTCACGGCATTGGGATTGTATCGCTGAGGCCTATCCCTTCGCTTAGGTTCAAAATCAATTTGAGCACTTTCATTTTTGAGCTTTTTCCCAAGCTCAGATTTGAGCTCCTGATCACACCTCCCAAATGAGAGGCTTTTGGTCCCCAAAAGCTTACTGAAATGAAGAATTGAACTGTAGTACAACAAATGAGAGAATAAAAATCCTCTTCTCTTCAGTCCTTCAAACACTTTTGCCTTACAAAGCAAGTGAATTTGAACCACAAATGAAAAGAAATCGACATTTCCCTTTCTGAATGCTCTTGTCCACAACTGTCCACAATTGACCTTCTTGAACTCACACATAAATTTCTGGCGAGAAATTTACAGAGTGAAACTATACAACACAGCCTTGATCAATGATCTAAGGTGGCTCAGAACAAACAAGATATTACAACATAAAATACATGCATACATCCGAAATTTGCATATGTACAAAAGGAGTACGTCTTACTGTGTCTAGAAGTCCATCCACTTCTCACCAAGCCACTTCCATGGTGAATTTTTCTGCTGCAACTTTTCCTCATGTGAAACTTCCCTTTCCACATCAATAATGGAATATGAGGTTCCACCTTCGCCAATATTTTTGTCCTCTTGCTGCATGTGCGTGGGACGACGAGTTGGATGCAAAGTCCAACAATGAGAGACAACATGTCCCTTCTTTTGGCAAAAAGTGAAAATCATATGCACATTCTTTGAAGATGGTCTTTGCTTCATCTGCTTGTGTGCCTTCTTCCTCATCTAGCATCTCGAAACATGGTGGTTAAATCGACCACAAAATGTACAAGAAATCCTCTTATGCTGCTTTGCATGCTTGCCATAAGCTGCATGTCTACCATCTTCTTGTTGCAACAAAGGCTTCAAACAATGGTAAGGAAGATTGCCATCATGAAATTGATGTAATTGAGAACTTGGGAGAAATGTTCTCTTAAAATTTGCATCACATTCTTGATTGCATGTGCTCAAAGCTTTGCCATTAAGCTGCTCATAGCCAAGACCAATATTCTTGGGACGCTCCACAACACAAATACGCTCAACAATGCCTTGTGCATGCTTACCCAAACCTTTGCCTTCTTGATAGCCCATCTTCAACATCAATTTGGACCCAATACCTCTTGTATGCCGTTCAAAAGAACCAACACACTTTTCAATAGAGGAAACTGAAGACAAATCAGAATTATTTACGTCATGATTTACATCCTGAAGATGAGGTATTTTCTTGGACAAAGCTTCTTGAGCTTGAAGAAGCTGCAACTCCATATCATGCAGTCTTTGAAGAATGGCTTCTTTCTCTTCCTGCATAGCTAGCAATTGTGCACGAATTTTAATGCTTTCTCTTTGATCCTCAAGGAGAATCTGCACCATGTCCTTCACCTTAAAGAACTCATTCTTCATGTCATTATTGAAGAATCTCGTGAAGGAGGAAAATTCACTTGTATCAGAAGTTGACATTATGTAAATGGTCAAACAATCAGAAAGAACTTCCAAAGAAAAGTCCTCAAAGCTTTCAAACAAACGACAAGCTTTTGACCAAATGCCTTCAACTCTTGGAGAGGGTTAACACCAGCTATCCCAAAACGATCTCAAGCAAACTCATGCACACAGTAAAACAGTCAAGGTTGATTGCAAAAATGCTCAAAATATAAACTAAACCATAGATTTACTGAAGTAGCATTTATCTACTGCGCAATTGTATAAAAAAAGTGGTTCGAAGGCTTCCTGGCTTGCTTCAGGCTCTGTCTATAGTTTATATAACTTTTCCTAGAGCATATAAACAGCAAAAACCTGCTCTGATACCATCTTAAGGGTAATTGCTTTTACTGAAAACTTAACATGGGTATCAGCAACAATATTCAGCAATATAATATCAAAACACCACAACAATATGATATAGGAGTTCACCCCAACTCTTGGGCTACATCTCCTGGATCAAGCCTCCCAAAATGGGCTTGTCCTTTTGTATTAAAAGCTCTCAAATGCAATACAAGATTATAAGTGTCTCATTAGAAAAATCTAAATATATAAACTGATTCAGAAGGCAACAAAAATCTAAGAATGCCTTTTCAAATTCACTAATCAATGAAAGATTACCATAAACAGTGATCTCTTCATCAATGTCCTGCTGGTGCTTTGAAATTATCTGCAACTTTTCGGGCTGTAGAAGTCCTCAAATTCCTCTAAAACCTCCTCCAATGGCTTCCAAAGGTCAAAATTATCTGAAATAGAGCTTTGGTTCACCTCAAACTAATAACCACAACTCAACCAAACTCAAAACCCAAAATGGCCCTAGTGGCTCAAAAAGCTTCTCCGAAGCTAAACAGGCTGAAAATGAGCTCCAATGGCTCTGAAACCTATTCCATTGAGTCTAGAATGTCAAACGAGACCCAAAATAAAATAAAAAATTCACTTCAAAAGGCCTTTCCTAGCCAAAGTTATGGCACATTTACTCAGATTGCCAGTTTGGCCTAAACAAGCTCCACTAAATGTGGAGACACTGCCAGTTAACTTAACTAAACTGGCACATCCGCCTAATATGGTGGAACTGGCACTAACTTTGGGGTGGCATAAACTGCTAGCATTAAATTTCAAGTGACATGTGGTTGCACATTCTGCATTAGCTGTTGGGGTAACCGCCAGATTGAAAGTTAACAAACCGTTTGATAAATTTAAATATAAATTTTGCGCTTTCCATAATAAGAACCAAGTGCATGGCTCAATGGTAAAACGGTTTGTTGTTGAACCACAGGTTGTGGGTTCAAATCACCAATACGTAAAAATTTTCATACGCCATTTCTCAAACCAGGGGGCCATGTGGCGCCCTCCGGGCCTGCCACGTGGCAGCCCATAATTGGTTCAAAACATATACAGTTAACTTTTCCACGAACCAGCGCTTGCCACTTGTCAAATGCTGACTGGTCAATAGGTTGAATATTCCCAAAATATTTCATGGAATATTCCCGGAATATTCTTTTTTTAATATTTGCCAATTTCTAAAGTCAAACTAGCCCTTTTTTTACTGAAATTGAAGAACTTCAAAGTTGAATAAATTCTTCATACAACGTCGGTTTTCAGTGCTGTTCACGGTGTTGGGATTGTATCGCCGAGGCCTATCCTGTCGCTCAGGTTCCAAATCAATTTGAGCACTTTCATTTTTGAGCTTTTTCCCAAGCTCAGATTTGAGCTCTTGATCATTGTGGATGATAGGGAGTAGATTTTTTGTGTCTGATTTTGTACCTCTCCATCATTTATTCCACTAGCCTTGATGAGAATTGAGCTCCTTGATCTGTAAAAATTTCCCTTGGGACACCAAAACGAGTAAAAATATCCTTAAAAAGAAAATTAACTACAGATGCTTCAGTAGCAAAAAGTAATGGCTTGGCCTCTACCCATTTGGTAACATAATCAGTGCAAACTAATATATATCTCTTTTGTCTTGATGGAGGACTAATAGGTCGTAAAAAATCCAAAGCCCATTTTTCAAAAGGTTCAATATGTACCTGAGGTTGTAATGGCATCTCACTTGAAGGAGAAGGTTTCCCTACCCTTTGGCAACTGTCACACCTTTTGACATACTCTTTAACATCTTTAAACAAGGATGGCCAATAATATCCTAAATGAAGGATCTTATATGCTGTCCTCTTATCAGCAAAGTGTCCGCCACAAGGTTCATCATGACATGCTTTGAGAATCTCAGGCATCTCATCTTCCCGAACACATCTCCTAATGATAAAATCTGGACTAGTCTTGTACAACTCATTAGCAACCCATGAATATTTTTCACTGTCATAAATGATTTCTCTTTTACCTCTTGCATTCATTATTGAAGGAAATTTTCCTGAAACTAAATAATTAGCAATGTCAGCAAACCAAGGAGTTTGGGTAGAAATTGAAAAAAGATATTCATCAGGAAATTGATCTTCAACTGGAGTGTCATCTTTGATGTTTTGGAGTCTAGATAGGAAATCAACTACTATGTTTTGTTTTCCAGGCCTATCTAGAATGGTAATGTTGAATTCTTGTAAAATCAATAACCATCTTATAACACTGCCATTAGTAATTGATTTTTTCATTAATTATCTAGTTGCAGAATGATCTGTGTGAAAAAACGTTTCATAGCCTGTTATATAGTGTCTGAATTTGTTTATGGCATGAACAACCGCTAAAAACTCCTTTTCAGTTACAGTATAGTTTAACTCTGCAGGAGTCAAATTTTTACTGGTATAATAGATGGCATAAGGAATCAGGTCTTTTTGTCCCAATACTGCTCCTAGAGCTGTATTTGAGGCATCTGTTGAAATATGAAAAGGTAACTTCCAGTTAGGTCCCCTTAAAATAGGTGCTTCAAAAATTTTTGTTTTCAGGGTCTCAAAGGCTAACTGGCAATCATAATTCCAATTGAATTCATAGTCTTTGGTAAGTAATTTGAAGAGTGGAGATGCTATCCTAGTGAAGTTTTCTATAAATCTTCAATAATAACCTGTAAATCCAAGAAAACTCCTAACATATTTTTGACAACTTGGAATAGATAAGTTAGAGATGACTTCAACTTTTGACTCATCAAATCTAATCCCATCCCTTGAAATGTGATGTCCTAAAACAATTCCTTCAGTAAACATCATAAAACACTTCTCATGACTTAGTGAAAGATTTTCTTCTTTACATCTTTTTAAGACTTTTTCCAAGTTTACTAAGGCTTCTTCAAATGTGTTTCCATAAACTGTGAAATCATCCATATATATCTCTACACAATCATGTATTAGATCTGAAAAAATTCCTAATACTGCCCTTTGAAATGTTGCAGGTGCATTGCATAATCCAAATGGAAATACTTGGTAAGCATAGGTACCCCAAGGACAGGTAAATGTGGTTTTGTCTTGATCCTCAATTGCTACTTGAATTTGATTATAACCACTAAACCCATCTAGAAATGAGAAGTACTTTTTGCCAGCTAAGGTATCTAACACTTGATCTATGAAAGGTAGGGGAAAATGATCTTTAAGAGTAGATTTGTTTAATTCTCGGTAGTCAATACATACCCTCCATTTACCATTTTTCTTTGGCACAATTACCAAAGGAGAAACCCACTGACTATCTGAAATAGGATAGATAAAGTTGACATTCAACAATTTATGCAATTCTTCTTTAACAATCTCCCTAAGATTTGGATTCATCCGTCTTTGAGGTTGTCTGATTGGTTTACAATTTTCCTCTATGTAGATGTGATGAGTGCAAATATTGGGGCTTATCCCTTTCATATCAGTGTACTCCCATGCATATGCAGAAGAATGTCTCTGTAAAATTTTGACTAGCTCTTCTTGTTGATATTTTTCTAGGTTCTTGTTTATGTTTAAAGTTTTGCCTGGAAATATCTCAATTGTAGAGCTGCCAAATTTATCCATGGAATAGAGAGACATCTACCTTGATGAAAAAAACTCAATGTTGGATTCTTCTTGAAATTGTTCATGTTTATGTTCCGAAGAGGATTCAAAGTTTTCTAAAGTATTCAGAATTTGACTATCTTCACTAATTTCTGAAATTGTGAAGAGAGGTTGTAAATCTTCTTCATCCTCTATCCATTTAGTATCATCTAAATCTGTAATTGTCCTTACTGGAGGATACAAAGTGAATTTCTTAGTTTAAATTGAACTACCATGAGAGATGTACATATCACCGGATCTACAACTAATGATCTATTAGAAGAATTTGTGGTAGCAGGTCTTCTAATATAATTGGATACCTCTCGATTATTCAAGGTTAAGTCATAAATCTGATACTCCCAAGGAATCAGGACCATAGATATCATCTATTTATGAGGTTTGATCTGCAAATCTATACACTAGAAATTGTAATAATGTGGGTGTAAAAGAGAAGATTAGGAAGTTGGTTATCCATGATTTGTCTACTCATGATATTGATTGCTGCTCCTAAATCAATGAGTGTGTTTTGGATCTCAATTCCATTGATGTGAATTTTGACATCTGGATTTCCTGGGTCTAGATACTTTGGAATAGCAATCTTACCCATCATGATATCTGCTATTTTTCCTGATAGTTGAATTTTCTTTGTCTCTCTTATTCTTTTTCTTGTTTTCTTCATGCTCAACTCCTTTATTGTCTTTGCTAAAATTGGAGTTTCCTTGATAGCTTGTAATAATGGAATCTTAATACAGACATTTCTTAGCTCATCTAGGAAATCATAATTAGGCACCATAATTTTTTTTTCTACACCTTTATCAATTTGTAATCTTTCTGGAAAGGGAGGTGTAGGAGTGGATGTTGATGGCTGCTCTAATACAGGAGTTGAAATTATTGGTTCTTTTTGTTTTTATTTTTCAATGTTTGGGTCCTGAAAATATGTGTCTTCTTCAAGACTTTTATTTTCCCATAGAGAATCTTCCTCAGAGTTATCTTGTTCTTGTATGATCACAGAAGGTTTCCTCTTTTCAAGTATTCTTCCGGACCTAAGTTGAACATCACTAAGGTCTAGAGGAGTAATTAAATAAGTTGGAAACTGTTGGCCTTCTATCATGTATGTATTATGAGGATTTTTATTGTTGGGGTTTGGTATGGGTTGAGCAGGCAACTGATTTGATTTCTGAGGAAATGGTAATGGGAGTGGTTGATTTTGATGTTGTGGGTTGTGAGGATTCTGTTGAGGATTTTGAGGAGAAAAATGTGGGTATGGTGGATAGGATGGTGGATATTGATAGTACTAGGAGTATCTTCCATAGGGATTTTGTGCTCCTTGTGCCCAAGCTTGAGATTGATTTTGAAATTAGGGCCAAGGTTGCTGCCAAGAATTCCAATTTAGTGGAGGTTGATTATACAATTGATCATGGAATCCTTGTGTTTGAGGTCCTTGCCAAGGCCTTCTAGAGACAAAATTGAGAGATTCTGTGGAATTTGTAGGAGTTTCCTCTTGAAAGACATCTTTAAGACCAGGAAGTGAAGGACATCTCTTGGTTTCATGTTTTTCTGAACAAATTACACAGGTCTCTACAAATTTTGCATCCAAAGGACATTCTCTCAAGGCATGCTTCTTTCTACATTTGGGACAAAAGATTGCTAAGGCATCAGATTCAGCTTTTTGCTTGTTTTGTAACTTAAGGGTGTCTATTTGTTCACTAAGACTCCCTAAGATGTCAGAGTTGAATTCATCAAGCATATGCCCTATCTCTGCCCTACTTACTGTCCCAGAAGCAGACTTACTTACCCTTGCAAGAGCAGGGTCTCTTGGTCCTTTCACAGTTTTAGATTTCCCTCTTGAAAGGTTGATACATAACTCAGATATTTCAGGTAATGTGAGCTGATATATATCCCCTTTTCCCACATGTTAAGGATATCCAACCATTCATCCCTAATTTTCTTCAATAAGAGAGCTTTTAAGGTGTCTTGGTCTAAGTTTTCCATTTTTTATCTTTTGATGTTGTAATGAAATCTCTCCAACAAATCTTCCAGGTTTTCATCCTCTTTTTGTATCATCTTGAACACTTCCTCCTTATGATTGATTGGCATACAATAATCCAAATACCTTTCTAGAAATTCTTGTTTCATGTCTTCCCATGTCCTAATAGAACTGTTGATCAAACTCATAAACCACTTCAATGCTGCTCCTTTCAATGTTGAAGGAAATAGTTTAAGTTTTTGAGCATCTTGTAAGTAGTCATAAGTTCTACACGGGACTTCAAATTCAAATAGGAAGGTTTCAGGATCTTCATTTTTTAGTCCATAGAAGTTTGGAAGGACAGAGGGTGAAATGTTTTTCATGGTTGTATTGGTTTCTTCATCTATATAGGAAACCCAAAAGAGCTTCCCATTTCTCTTCTACCTCTTCCTCTACCTCTACCTCTACCCCCTCCAAATAATGTGTGTTCTCCATTAAAGACTCCTCCTCCCCCTTCTTCTGCCATAGTTGATTCTTCTGTGGAAGTGGAAAAGTTTGTGTCTCTAGCAGGGGTCCTTGAATATTCTTCTAAGACAGGTTCAGTGGATGAAGTGGAAGGTCTTTCTAATGGAATATCTGATCTTAAGTCTTCTGGAAGTCTAGGATCAGTAAAGGATTGAATGTGGGTCTGAGTTGGAGGTGTGCTGGCTCTAGGTCTTGAGGAAACAAGTGGTGTTCTAGGAATCAAAATTCTGCTTCTGCTTCTTATGAATCTCCCCCTTGATTCTCTCTCTCTATGCATATCATTGTTTTGGGGAGTTAAGAAAAAAGGCTACCTAGTTACACTTCCACGGAAACGGCGCCAAAATTTTTGTGCTCAACCTAGTGTTCCTAAATTGAGTTCATTAATTGTCAACTCGGGTTGGTAAACTGCTGAAGTGTGGTGCACTATATGTGCCTAGGTATTTGTTTCTCACTACGTTTTGTTTAGTGTTTTCTGATGTTTTTGGTTTTATGGTTTTATGTTTGAAAAGGGAAAGAAATAAATGCTGGTGAAAAGAGGCTATTGGCCTAAACTATGGATGGAAAATAACAAATGCAAATACTAAAACAGAACAAAGCCTAAACTATGGCTGGAAAACAACAAATGAAAAGCTTGATAATGACTTCATTGCAAGGAAATAAATCACAACATGAGCTTAAACTTATCCAATTCATTCATTAAAGATGTGTTGGAAGAGCTTGAGAAATGGACAAGTTAAGTGTGAATGAAGTTCTCCTAAATAAAAAATCAACTTACAATGTTACAACATCTCATCCATGATTAAAGGTTCATTAGAACATATTTGGAAAAGAAAATTTGTAGCACAATAAGATTTTTACTCTAAACTAACTTCTAATTATGTTCTGCAACTCAATGTAGCACCACTAGACCTCATTCAAAAGTTATAGGTTTCTTTTTGGAATAGTCCTTGAGAAAAGGCTTATTTGTGAAATGGTAAAAAGGTTGCAAAATACTCCAGGCCTTAGACTGATACTAGCTTCTGTCCAGATGATTATGTGTTAATATGAGGTTGGAACAAAAGAAGTTTTTTTTGTAAATAATGAAGACCGTGGTATCTAAATTTAACAACTAATACAATCTAAAATGCAATGGATAACAACTAAACTGGAATGCTAATACAGTGAGCTAAGACTAAACTAGAATGCTACTAATCTACTTGAAGTACAGTGAACAAAGTTAAATTAAAATGCCATTATCAAACTTGAAATGTAGTGACAGAGCTGAACTAAATGAAATCATCCTCCAGAGTGTTATGACTAAACTAACATGCAGCTAGTCTATTGGAATTCTACAGCCCATCTTGTTGAATGTGAATGATATTTTGGAAGAGTTTGTAAAAACAATTATGGCTGTATTATTCAATGCAATTGAACATAAACATAAGATTTGAAAGCAAATACAATTAAAATCTAAGATACCACAGCTGTTTCTTATTCATTGTTAAAGATATTTTGGAAGAGTTTGTAGGAGTAAGACCGGCTGTGACACTTAGTGTAAACGAGCATAAATCATAAAATTCGAAAGGAAATGAAACTAAAACCTACAACACCACAACTATGCCTTATTCATCGTGATGATATTTTGGAAGAGTTTATAAGAGTAAGTCTAGCTGTGATGATCAATGTAAACAAGCATGAAACATAAACTTCAGAAATGTACTTAAGCTAGAAATGAAAAACGAGACTAAAATACTTATCTAAACTGTATAAACAAGGTTGCTCAGGAGGCAGGGGCCCTCTACCACTAGAGTAGCACGCAAAATCTACTTCAAGATTGACTCAGTTCTTTCAATAAAGTGATACTTCTTGCATTAGAGAGAAATTACTTCAAAACAGAGTGTTTTCGGACTTCTGAAATCTAGAAATCAATCACAAAATCTAACCTTGTCCCTCGGTTTCCCGAGCCATATTTATAATAAAAATTACATAACTGTCTTGAGATAACCTAGGGATAATTGTCTTTCCAAATAAAAACCAAACTAGGACTCTGATGGTGGTCACGTAATAGAATTAAGGACATCTGGACTGTCCTTGTCCTATTAGGAGTCTCTCTCCTAGTTTGAGTTCCCACGTACATAACCGCCTACAGAATTCCGTTCAAACTTCGTGGAGAGCAACAAATGATGAGGGAATGATGTGGAATATGCCCATATGTGTTTTTCTCCAAGATGACACCTGGAACCTGTGTAGACATGAGGACAGCTGCAGAATCGGAAACTAGCTACAGAATGTCTGCATTCTGTAGCTAGATCTAGTTCAAAAAGTACTACAATGACAAAATCATAAAAACATAGCAAGTTAGTCATGATATTCATTCTTAAAGCAATTTTAACTAATTTTACTGATCATTTGAGCCCGTGATTAATAATGGATAAAGAAAATGGAGTGGAATGTGGTGGAAGAAAGAACATCTTTGGAGCTCAACAAAGATCAAGGGTAGCATTTCGATATTCCCTAAATCTTGGGTTTTTGGCTGAATTTTCTCCTTGGATTTGTCTAATGATGAGTTCAGAATCTCCTAGGACTAATATTTTTTGGGCTTCTAGTTGTTTAAGCAAGTGCAAGCCAAGGAGCAGGGCTTCATATTCAACAATGTTATTGGTGCATGGAAGGTCTAATTTATATGAATAACCCTGATTTGTATTGTGAATCCATACACCTACCCCTGCACTTGTTTTATTACAAGACCCATCAAAGTTTATTATCCAAAGTATTTCTGTCTCATTCTCATTTTGTTGCTACTGAGAATTGTTGATGTTTTGTATATGAGTTGAGGGCAGTTTTGACTTATCTGGTAAACTGATTTCTTCTTTGTTTTCCTTTTCTTGTTGAGTGATTTCATCTTCATTGTACAAGATAAAGGAATCTAAGATTGATTGAATGGAATATATTGGAGAGTTGTTTGGTTTATCTATGTTTCTCACCATTTATTTCATGTGGGATTCCCTGTATAATCTTCTGTTTTGGTTAAATATTGGGATGGTGGCATAAGACATGTTCATTTGAAGGCTCCCCTGAAGTTTGGCTCCCCGTGATCTTGATAAAAGCATGCCATATTTTGGGGGAATTTCAGCTACCACTATGTCCATTACTAGACTCTTAGCAGGGATTTGAGATAAGTTAACACATAAATCTTTGATTAAACCCAAGCATTTGACTCTGCTTAAATAAAAGGAAAACATATCCTTATATGGTTTGATAATTTCTAAGCCTAATATTTCCATTACTACTTTGGGCATAAGGTTATGTGAAGCTCCAGAGTCTAACATGGCATTGTGTAATATTCTATCATGTATATTTAGACTGACATAATAGGGAGGGACAACCCCTTCTTGGTATTTTCCTTCAACTTTAGGACCAAACAACAACTCTGGTTTGTCATCTGTCAAGTTTAATGTGTTAGTGTCACTTCCTAAATTTAAAGCTTTCAAAACTTGTTTTTTGTACACTTCTTGGGTTACTAGTTCAGCTAGAGGTATGGTAATTTTTATCTTTGCAATCTCTCCCTCAAGGTTGAAAGGAACTATTGCTTTTGTCATATTTACATCTGTTTTTTCAATTGAATTCCTTTCAGCAATTTTGATTTGCTGAACTTTGTTTGGACTGTTATTAGGGACGGTTTTTCTAGGGCCACTAGCAGAGGTGCTAGGATGGATTTGTTCAACACTTTGCTGGCTACTTCTCTCTTTGTTTAAATCTATTTTCTTAGCCAAAGTGTTGATTTGATCTACTTTTTTCTTGGGCTGATTTTCTGCATTTTTTCTAACAGCATTGTTAGTGTTATTATCTTTAGAATTATGTAGGTTCCCTTTGCTTCTTAGATCATACTGTTTGTGTACCTCCATGATTGCATTTTCAAACCCCAACATATAATCTTCAGAATCCTCATATGTATTTTCATTTTGTCCTGAGGAGAAGAAACCTTGTTCTTCTTCAGTGAGGAAAAAGTCATCCCCACTGTCTGATCCTATCAAGTTTACATGATTTTCTCCCAACCTTTCAATCTCCCTTTATTCATCTTCATATACATAGTTTTGTTGGAAGGGAGGTCTAATTTGTTGGTCATTATCTCTTTGCCTATCTTTATTGGTTTCTCTTCTAAAATTCCGATTTTTATTTCTGTTTTGGGGGTTGTTTTGATTTTCTCTTGGTGGCATTCTATCATTCAAATTTATCTTTTCAAGCATTCTCTCCATTACCTTCACTAGGTTGTCAATTTTGGTATCAGAAGATGAAGGCGGGGGTGCAGTGTCATCTTTATAGGTCACCCTCTTTTCTGATCTTACCGTAGCTCTTTTCTCAATTAAATTTTCCTCTACACTCATAGCTCCCTTCTACATGTCTTCTAGATTTAAGTAATCTCTCTCCCTTAGTTGATAGGCCATATCAGCATCAAAGCCTTCGAGATATTTTACTAAAGCCAAGCCTTGGAGAGGATTCATGTGAGGGGGAAGAGCATTGTAAATACTGTTAAATTTGGTGGAGTAGTCATGAACACTCTCCCCTTGATTTATTTTAAGATTGTTATACTCTGATAATATTTGGAGAGGGTTATTTTTTATTTCCCATTTGTTTATGAATGTTTGATGTAAAGAAGGGAGATCATTGATGTTGTTAGGAGTTAATTTTTTAAACCACTTTTTCACTTCTCCTTCTAAACTTTGGGAAATGATTCTCATATTTATGGTATCATCTTCTATTTCCATGTAATAAAATACATCTTCCATCCTATCTACATGTTTTTGAGCTGTGGTAGATTATTTTCCAGTGAAATGGGGAATTTTAGATTGATAGTCATTTGGTAAGGGAACCATAGGCTGTGCTAACACTAGTGGGGCATACCATACGGCCATGGCTGGAAAGAAAGTTGGATTTATAGGGGGTGGATTGACAAGAGGGAAAATGGGTTGAAATGGAGTGTTTTGAAAAGTTGTAGTATGGATTTGAGTGGAAGAAACACTTGGGCCAACAAACTGTTTTTGAGAAAATTTGTTATGGAAGAGGCTGAAGTGGTGAAGAAGCTAGGAATCAGGAGGAGTAGAAGGTGAGGCTTCTCTACTAAATCTTTGCTACAAATCTATAGACTCAATATGAGCTTGGTTTAAATCACTTTGAGAACTGGTTCTATAGTCTCAAAGTGTAAATCCTCCAGGACAGCAAGGTTTTCAGGGACAGATTTTGTTCTTGGGATGTTCCTATCAGTAGCTAATTTTCCAGATTTAGAAGTCTACCACAGAATTCTCTCTGTATTTTCAACTATTGTAGGGGGATTAGGGTCTGGATGAGATCTAGTGTTGATCTTATGTGAAGCCAGACTGCTTTTTCAAAAATGAAAGAGGCTAAAGTTTTTAGGGATTGTTTTGAAAGTTTTGCCTTTCACAATATCTTATCTAGTAGGGGACTAGGCTTCTAAACTTTCTTCAATGCTGGTTAACATAGTCTTAAAGAGATCTAGAGACCTAGATGAGTAATACGCCTACTAGGCTAGTGGAGTCGCCAGGTGGAAACTTTTTAGCTTTTTGTGAAGGTAAAATGATTTATGGTTCCACCACCATGTTTATTATGAAGCCAATCTCAAATATTTTTGAATTTTTATATTTCTGTGGTTATGAGAGTGTCCTAAGTCTGATTCAACACTTAGCTAAGGTGTTTAAAACAAACAGGGTCTACTTATGGCTCACTAACTGATTTTATTTTTTAGGAAACTGAAGGACTAATGAAGTTATAATAGTTTGCTAGGTTATCATAGATTCAGAAGGTCCCACCGTGATCACCATTATTTTGGGGTCCTATGTTGTGATAGATTGGATAACCAAAATAAAAGGCAACATCAGAACCAATCTTTAGAGTTCCAGGATCTATTCCTCCTGTTCTCAGAGAGGGATCTCTCAAACTGTTTGCAAAGATATGTCTTGTTTTCTTTTAAGTATTGATTTTAGACTAGTTATTAAGTGTTGGTGTTTGTTTGTTTTGTTTGTTTGGTTGAATTGGCTTAGCAGAACATGAAAGATCTAGGTAGTATAGATAGAAAGAAAAAGTGTCAGATTCATTGGGCAATGGAGTCAAGAAGAAGTTTACAAAAAGCTCATCAATGGATATGGGATATCAAAGGGCAAATATAACTTGGCCACTGGATCCTTTGGTTTTTGTGAGTGAGATGGAAATTAATGATTTGGAAAGAGAAATTGAATTCTCAGCAAAGGGAACTTAAAAACATAACTTGAACATAAAGAGGTATTTGATAGATAGGGCTAACCATGAATTCTACAAACCACACTTTAAGTAAATAATGACTTCAAGATAACTTTTAAAATGAAATCTGAGATTCAGTAGCACATCCTATTTCCTCAAAGATTTTATTTCAAAGGAATTTAGAAAACATGAAAGATTCACTGATAATTGATAGAAGAGGGAACACCTAAACATCGATGATTAAAACTATAAAGACCTTTAAAACAATTATTTAAGTAGGAACAAAGGGCATGATCAAAACAAACCTCCTTCGCAAACTGTAAACAATGGTACTTTAAAGGAAGACTTCAAAAATAGTTTTCAAGAGGCAGCAAAGAAGCAGGCAAAACCATAAATCATGCTGGAACCAACAGTTTGAACTGTTTGAGAAATAAACAAGCATAAGGGTTCAATAGAATGATTAAATACTCTAAAATGCCTTAGCAGAAGAAAACATAAAACAATGAAGGATAAACAAGTCTAAGGTGCTTCCAGGAGTCATCTATTAGCCTAAAATTTTCACCCTACTGCAGTAAGAATTGATGGAACATAATGAAAATGAGAAAAAACAACAGATAGTTCAGAATACATCATCAATAGCCAAGCTCAGGGATCCATTGATAGAGCCTTCTTAAGAACAAGCATGTCAAAACATCATCCAGATTCAAGACTTCAATTTCTTCTTCAATTTCAGACAGAATATATATTATTTCAAAGAGTTCCAATGTTACAACTAGTGACCAATCAACCAACCAACCACTTACAATGTACTCCTCAAGGAGATTTTATAAGAGAATGAGGAGGTGGAAGAGTTTCTAGGGTTCAAGTGTCATTAATTCCATACTAAATGCAACTCCTACCCTTGAAAACCATGCAAGGTATAAGGCAGGAATGCTTTTAATTACAACTCTATTTCATTAGATCCTTTTTTTTCTTTTTGGGCTTAGTGGGTGAAAAGATTGAGTTTTAGGAACTTTCTTATCTTTACAATAACTTGTACTGACAGTTTGAAATATTTGTTCTGTTTGCAATAACTGTTAGTGGCCTTTTTCTTTAATGTTACTTGACTGAGCCTTAATTGTGTATTCTTTTGAGATAAAAAGGCTATAGGTGTCAATTTGGTATCTGGGGGATTCAATTAGCTCCTTTGATGTGGCATTCGAGGTTATTCTGGATTTGTCTTCATTCTCTTTCCTTAATAACACCGATTTTCTTTAATACTGGGTTTATGCCTTAATACTTTTCAAATCCAATTAGGACCTTTAATATTTAATTTATGCTTTGATCTTCTATCTTTGACAATAATGCTCTTTAATTAACTGATGCTTATAGTGTTTTAGTTGTTTGAAAGTGTGCACAGGGTTTGCTTGACTGGAGGGTTTTGCTTAATGAATCGATAATCATGACTCATCGACCCAGACTGTGAAACAAAAACTCCTTAGATCCCTTTATCTTATATCTAGGGCCACGAGGATCTTCATCTTCGGCCCATGCCACTGCAACTGGTTGTGGGAGGGTTTTACCCCTGTAACTTATTCAACCTGCATAAAAAAAATGAAAGTTATTTTAAATCCTGCAAATATTGGTTTTGAAACTGCTTTGGAGGGTTTATGGAGGTGGTTGGAGCTATGAGGAAGAAGGTATTTGCAGCAGAGGATGGGTTTCTATGGAAAAATCATAGAACTAGGGTTTAATTTGAAATATGGCGCAAAAATGGAGAGACACGGTTTTGTTAAATTGAAGGTGGTTATCGTGCGACCTTTGGGAGGTTTACGGTATTGGCCTAAATGAACACAATCCAATATAAATGAGACACATGGCTTTTGGATACCACTTTTATCGCGTAGAAGTTGCACGGTGCAAGGGATGGGGCGAAATTTATGCGATATTGATCGTTGGTCGTCGGATCTGAGGTCTCAGATCGGACGGTGTGAAAGACGCATGATGGGCCGAATGCTGTGTAGCAGGATGAGTAGTGGGCCAAGGGTCAATGGCGTGCGATGGGATCAGGACCATCGATCTGGAGGGAGGGTTGTAGATCGAAGGCTAGCATTGAGTGTGAATTTAACATCAACAGACTAGGGGACAGGTAAATTGGGGCCGGCGATTGCGTCAACAATCTTGTCATGGGATGGATGGGTCAATGAGATGTTGAATCATTGGTTTGCATGATGATTGTCGAATCTCTGGAATGAACGATTGAGATTTAAGGAAGAAGCGGAGATTTTAAAGGGAGGAAGGCACGACAGATAAATGGGCAAAGGGATGGGTAGCACGATGGTCGTTGATCTGTTTATATGAACGGTTGGGATTATTTTGCAAAATGACAAGGCATGGATTATAATAAAGGGAAAAGAGTAAGGAAGGAGAGGGCTTAGTGCCTGGTTACAGGGCTTAGTTGTATGGTGAAGAAAGGGGCTGAGTTTAAGCTCTCGAGGGCTTAATAACCCAAATGTTAAAGGACTGTTTTTAGGCTTTTTAAAAGGGAATTTAAAGCCAAACAAGGGTTCCAATAAACCAGAAAGGAGGATTTTGACACTTTTGGAGGTCAAATGGAGTGAAAGAAGGTGTTATAAAGGGAAAAATAAATGATATGAGGGGGAATCTGAGGATAAAAATGGAGGAGAAGAAGATGGAAATTAGACCATGAAAGACAGTTTTCTTTATAAACAGCAAGGTCCTTGAGGGTTTTATAGTGAAAGAGCAGTGAAGATTAATCTCAAGTATAAAGAACCTCATAAGACTTCAAAAGATGATATATTTTCACAGGAAATTATCTCTTGAAGGCTTGAAAACAAGTTTAGACACCATTGGTACACAAAATTTATAGGTGACTAACACATACTTGGTAGGTCTATCAACTACCACCATGATGACAATCCTTCCTTCAGACTTAGGTAAAATTGTGATAAAATCCATTGAAATCTCCTCCCAACTTTGACTTGGAATGGATAAAGGTTTTAGAAGACTCGGGGTCTTAGTTGTCTCAAATTTATTTTGCTGGTAAACTAAACATTCCACCACAAAATTTTGAATATCAGATTTAAGGCCATCCCAAAAAAATTCTTTCTTCACCCTGTGGTAAGTTTTTAAAATCCAAAGTGTCCTCCTAAAGGAGAAGTTTGCAATTCCAAAAGAATATTTTGTTTTAGTTGGGAATTCTTGCAAATATATAAGCAACCTTTGTACCATAAGGAATCATTTTTCCAACTAAATATATTAGATGTACTAGGATCTTGCTGCAGCTTTTGAATGAGAGTCCACACATGTTCTTCCTTCTTCCATTCATCCCTTGCTTTGGTTATCCAATCTGGTTGGATAATTGAAATGGCACAAAGCAATGTTTCCACCTCTTCATCCTTTCTTGAGAGTGCATCTGCAACAACATTTAGCTTCCCTTTTTTGTAGACGATTTCAAAGTCATAATGCAACATCTTTGGGACCCATTTTTGCTACTCTTCTGAAGATACTCTTTGTTCCAAAAAGTGTTTAAGACTATAATGATCAGTTTTAACCTTGAAGTGTCTTCCCATTAGGTAAGGTCTCCATTTCTTTAGTGTTTTAGTATTGCCAACATTTCCTTCTCATAAATAGCCTTTTGTAAATACTTTCCTTTGATTGAATGAATTTCAAAAGAAATGGGTCTTCCTTCTTGCATTAAAACAACACCAACTCCATTTCCCGAGGCATCACATTCCACAATAAAGGTTTTTGTGAAGTTTGGCGTAGCTAAGACTGGTGCTAGGCACATTGCCTCTTTAAGATGTTAAAAGGCCTTAGTTGCTTCAAGAGTCCATGAAAATGAATCTTTCTTCAATAATTTTGTTAGAGGTGTTGTTATTCTCCCATAATTCTTAACAAACTTGCGATAATATCCTATTAACCTGAGAAATCCACACAACTGCTTTATGGTTGTGGGGACTTTCCATTCCTTAATGGCTTTAATTTTGTTAGGGTATACCTTAACATCCTTGTGAGATATAATATGACCTAGATATTCCACCTCTTTTACTCCAAAGAAAAATTTGGATGTTTTTGCAAATAATTATTTATACTCTACACAATCTATGTAAAATGATTTCTTCTAAGCACACTTATGACCTTTAGTGTATTTGCTATCACAACTGTAGCAAAGCCCTCTCGCTCTTTTTTCTTCCAATTTTTGTGGTGTAAACCTTGTAGGTTGTGGAAGTATAGGAGTAGCAAAACTTACATCTTTATAGATGTGAGTGGTAGGCTTCCTTGTTGCCATAATTTTACATTCAATTTTTCTTGCCAACCTGAATGCCTTCTCCAATGAATCAGGTTCCCAAACGCAAGCTTCATGTTGGATGTTATCCTTCGAAGTCTCTATGAAGACATCAATCGTGTGTTCCTATAGAATATCAATTACCCTTGTATTCAATTTTTGGAAGTCCTCAATGTGCTCCGCCACTGAACCATTTTGTTTGAGATTTATCAATTGGCTAAAGAAGGTGTTGCTATTTGTATCATCATAATGTGTTATCATTTCCTCTATAAAAATTGACCAAGTAACACTTTTTTTATGGGATCAAAGCCATCGATACCATAAAAATGTATTTTTTTCTAAATGTAAAGTTGCAATGCTTACCTTTTGTGTGTTTGGCACATTATTGAGATCAAAATATTGCTTCATCTGTAATATCCATGTTACGGGATCCTTGCCATCAAACTTACTCATATCCATCTTTGGAATATGGTGGTTCTTCAATCCAACATTAGAGTTTATGAAATCATGATTAACATTTATTTTTTTCTCATCATGAGTTTCCTCTACTATATTTTTTCCATTAGGAATCATTTCTTGTATCAACTTTGTCAAACCTTCCATGTCTGTTTTTAGATCATTCTTCATGTTTTCCATGTTGTCTTTCACTTTTTCTTCCATGTCCTCCATCTTAGCTTCCACGCCATCCATCATAGCCTCCACGCCTTTATTCAAAACATCCATATTATTATTCAAATCATCCATCTTCGCTTCCATGCCTTTCTTCAAAACTTCCATTTTTTGCTGCTCTTTGTGAGAGCGAAATTTGGCGCACTTGCTCTTGTAATTTTGATAGATCATGTTGCAATTCTTCATATTCATAAGTCATAGTAGAATATTATGAGGGCTTAATGGGTGTTGAATTATTTTTAGGAGGCATTTCAGAACCCAATACTGAAATATATGCTCAATAGGCCCTAGGAATCATTTCAAACAGATTTTTTACACAAGACTTATGCAATTTGGAAAAAAATACACACCTTTTTCTTGCTTTTGAGGAGATCGATATTTAAACTAAATTATCTATGTGATTTTGGATCTTTAATATCTGAAATTTGGCCCTAAGGTAGCCCTCTAAATCCTCTTTCAAATGCCATAAGTATGACCTGATTTGAATTCTTCAATACAAAGTTATGTCCAATCTCCCACAATGACCTAATTATGGACTGGTTCAGCAGAGAAAACTTGTACAACTTGCCACGTGTCATTGTTTCCTCCTTCGGCTATGAAATCAATAGACATGAAACTACAGCCTCTGTACTTGTAGGCACTCTTTACAAAATTCCAATCTGATGCTCAGAGAGAGAGAGTTATGAATATTTTCTCACGATCACCTCTTTGAGATGAAATTCGGGAGCCTGAAAAAGCCCTAACTTCCACAGACCATATCTCTGAAAATATTGTGAACCAAGCTCTGAAATTTTGTGAGGATGTTCCTCAGGATTTTGGCTTCGTGCTTCAAAAATTTCAGCTTTTGAAACTTTGTAGAAAAAACGTTATAGCAAAAATTCCATGATGACCTGTTTGGAGCAGCGAAAACCTAGAATCGAAAGCTCTGGTACCAAATGTTGTGAAACCAACTCCAAAAATAGAATAAAAGAGATATCAACGCCTTAGAAATCAACAACTTTGACGGGGTAACCTCCATTACATTACATAAATGAAAAATCCTTGGATGATACAAATGAAAAAACCTCCTTTCTATATATAGGATTCCATGGGGCCACAATGTAATCCTAGTGGGGCCACAATGATATCCTAGCCGACCTAACAATAATAATTTAAGGACACATTAATAACAATATGGGTGTTATAGGGGTAAAATAATAACAATAAGGGGGTTACACTAACAACAATAAGGGACTATACTAGTAATATAGGGACCTAACACCGAGAGTTTTATGCAACTATGGTTATCACAATGTATCACCGTCGGATCCATCTGATGGCCAAACAAACCAACAAGTATCTTCCTCATCCAGATGGCCTCACATGCTGCCTGACTGGATGCCATGTACTCTGCCTCAGCTGAACTAAGTGAAACTGATCTCTGCTTCTTGACGTACCAAGAAACTGTTGTCGATCCTATGTTGAAGATCCCTCTTGATGTTCTCTTCCTATCTGATGGACTGTCTGCCCAATATGCATCGGTGAAGCCTTGAAGCTTCACTCCCTCTGTCCATCTGTACCATAATCCATACTCTATAGTGCCCCTGAGATATCTCAAGACATGCTTCCCCACCTTCTAAAAGAGTTTGGTCGGCTTAACCATAGCTTACTAAGTTGGTTAACTACGTAGCATATGTTTGGTTGTGTGTTCCCAAGTAAATGAATGACCCCAAAATCTGCCTGTAAACAGTAGCATCCACTACCTCACCTTAAGTAGCATCCTCCTTCCTCAAGTTTCCTACAAGAGGAGTCTCCATGGGTTTACATCTCTCCATGTGGAACCTTCTCATAATCTCTTTGGCATACTTTCCTTGAGAAACAAATAGCTCCCCATCACACTACCATATCTCAAAATCAAGGAAATAGTGAAGGAGCCCCATGTCCTTCATCTCAAACTCTCTTGCAAGATCCTCTGTACACGAAGTTATGAGCTTCTCATCAGCTATCAGAATAAGATCATTTACATAAAGTACAATAATCATAAGCTTACCATCAACCACAATCTGGTACAGGTTCTCATCCACTTCACTCTTCATGAAGCCCAACCCGGTGAAATAGATATCAATCCTGGTGTACCAAGCTCGAGGTGCTTGCTTCAGCCCATACAATGCTCTCTTGAGTCTGCACACATGTGACTCTCTGTCAAAGTTTCAAAACCTTTGGGCTACTCAATGTACACTTCTTCCTCAGTAACTCCATTGAGAAATGTAGTATTCACATCCATTTGATGTATCTGCCAACCCATTTGCACTGAGATTGCAAGGATAGATATAATAGATGAGTATCGTGCAACTGGTGCAAAAGTCCCCTCATTGTTAATCCCTTCAACTTGTGAGAATCTTGGGCTACAAATCTAGCCTTGTACTTCTCCACACTCCCATCCACTCCCTGCTTCACCTTCTAGATCCATCTAGATCCAACCACTTACTTCCCAACTGGTCTTAGGACAACATCCCATGCATTTTTCCTAATGGTGGACTCATACTCCTCAACCATGGCGTCAACCCAAGTTGGTTGTTGAATTTCTTCCTCAAAAGAGGATGGTTTTGTCACAATACACTTGCTCATAAGAGCCATGATCCAGTATACTTATCTGGTGTTTGTCTCTATCTGCATTCTGATGTAGGTGCTCTGACATGTTCTGCTACATCAAGTCTCAATTTTTCAACCTCTGTGGTGTGCCCCCTACCATGTCTGGTGGATGGCTCTACATGAGTGGCTTCTGCTACTCCATGATCCTCCTCATGTTTTTGCTCCACATCTTGAGGTTCATCCTTTGGAACCAAGAGTTCCTCATCTGCATTCAAATCAAGCTCCCTCTCAAGGGAAAATTGCATGGATTTCTCCTCATCAAATTTTACATCCCCTCTGACAATTGTCATCTTGTTTTTCAGCAAATACACCCGATAGTTGTGGGGAGTATTAGTGTACCCCACAAATATCCCAAACTCTGTTGTTGGTTCTATCTTCTTTATGGAATTTTTGGTCACATGGAAATAGATAGATGAGCCAAAAAATTTAAAATATGAAACATTAGGTTTTTTACCAGGAAAAAGCCTCCTTTAGTGTACTCATGCCAAGTATCCAATGAGGACTATGGGTCTACACAAACACCATTGTGTTGCATGCCTCTGCCCACAGATGCAATGGTAGGCCTTGATCATGTAACATAGCTCTTGTCGCACCCACAATTGTTATGTTCTTTCTTTCTACAACCCCATTCTGTTGTGGGTTATGAGGCACAATCAACTCTCTCTGAATTCCTCCTTTGGCACAGAAGTCATTGAATTCATTGGATATGTACTCACCACCATTTTTTCTCTTCAGAGCCTTCACTTGCTTCCCTGTATCTTTATCAACCAGTGCTTTGAAATCACAAAATTTTGAGAACGTATGATCTCTCTTTTGCATGAAGTAGATCCAACACTTTCTAGAAAAAACATTAACAAAAATCACATAATACATGTGCTTTGTTTTGGAAGCTATAGAGAATGCTCCACACACAACTGAGTGAACTCTCTCAAGGATTTCTGCTACTCGGTTCTCCTTCTCATGAAAAGTTGCCCGTGTATACTTCCCCATGGTACATCCCTTGCGTGTATCTATCTGCACAAGAGTAACCTTTTGAAGCCCCATAGAAATATATTGCGTTACCTTCAAATCAATGTGGTGTAGATGGCCCAATCTTCTGTTCCATAACTCATCCTCATCCCAGCTCACCACTCTGTTTGCTTTACTCATCAATGTTGGGCATCCATCTACATCAATTTTGTAGAGGTTCTTCACATGAACCCTAATCTTCTTAACCTATCATGTGGATTTGTGAAAAAGGAATGTTTTCCCTTCACTGAAAACCACATCATATCCTCTATCCTCCAACATAGAAACTAAAACTAAATTATTTTTCAAGCCTAGTACATGCATGACATATTTTAATAAGAAAGGTTTACCTGACTTTCTCCAAAAACTAATTGTACCAATCCTGGTAGCACTATACCTCCCGTCATCACCCATCTCAATGTGCATCTGAAGATCCTTCTCCTCCAAGATACTAAAGAGTCCTTTGTCTCCCGACATGTAGAAAGATGCACCACTATCCATGTACCACACTGATCCCATCACACTAGAAACCATCCATGCAATGAGTGAGAAGTCCAACTTGAACTGTGAAGCAAAAGCATCACCCACTACAGATCCTAAAGCCTTCTTGTTATTCTTCTTCTTTTATGGACAATTAGTGGCATAATTTCCATGCTCGTAACAGTGAAAACATTTCACTCTGGACATTTCATGCTTCTTGCCTTCTTTTCCAGGCTTAGATTCAAAATAAAAAAAATTTCCCTTCCCCTTCTTTACCTTACCAGTGAAGGCGCAATTTTCTTCATCATCTGTCTTGGATGAGGATCCATCCCTGGTATTTCTCCTGAATTCTTCTTGTACCAAATTCGAAAAAAGTCACTCCCAATCTGGTAGCTTCTCACTCCCATTGACAGAGTCCAAATAACTATGCCGGCTCTTGGGAAGGCCTAGAAGTGCTAGGCTCACCAATTCATCATCCGCTACAGTAATCCCGTCACTTCCAAGCTCATCCTGACATTGGATGAACTTGTTCAAGTATTTGGGAATAGTGTCACCTTTCTCCATTTTGATTTTCATGAGCTTGTCGTTTAGTGCCAATTTTTTATGGTCATTATTTTTTTGAAACAAATCTATCAAGGCCCTCCATAACACATATGGAGTCACCTTGCCATGGATACTTGAGACAATGTCATATTGAACTCCCTCTAATAATATCCTCCTCGCCTTTGCAACCTTCTTTTTCCAAGCATCAAGAAGAGTAGCGTCTGTTGCTATGAGCCTTGGAATATTAGTGTCGATATATTCTTTCAACCCATTGTCCTCCATAAATACCTCCATTCTTTATTTCCATGCAATATAATTAGAACTACCCTCAAGTTCATATTACAATATTAATCCATTGAAATCCATCTTGATCCACCTATCGCACCAAATTATATTTTTGCAAATTCGAATATTTTTCAACACAAGCTTAATTTATTCTCCACTATAATGATTTCTAGCACTCTGATACCATGTAGAAATGACACCAATGGATTCAATCTGATCATGTAATATACTAAAACAAGATACTGAATCCTTCTACAATATTTGTGGAAAATAAAGATGATCGCACAATCACACCAAGTAAGAGAAAGAAGAAAATCAATCGCACAACACAGATATTTTTCCTGGGGAAAGCTTGCTGCTCAAAACCCCTCTATATTTATTGTATAATCATCCAAAGAATCATGAAACAATACAATTCACTCTTCTCACAAGATTATTTTGCATATACCAACTGTCTCACACTAATACAAAAAAAATCGACCAACACTTAGCCAATTTACTGCCTCTCCTCAGCCTGCCTTGCTTGTGCAATTATAAGAACAATTGATCCCTATTAATTAGGAATTTCAACCATCCAAAACTACACAATACATCATGGGAAATCCTATGTTTCTCTAATTGTACGTTGGAAATTTACTAATAATACAAGTGATAGATAACATCCTTTTAACCTCTGTCTCAACTAGGTCTTCATCAGAACTGACATGCATGCATCTAATAATAGTAAATCATTAGTCACTTGACATATCACTGCATGTGAATTAAATCTTATTTAATTCACTTGACCTCTTACTGGTGCAACAATCAGCTACAAATATTTAGACTGGCTTTAACTCACTTAATTGAGTTAACTGATTTCTCATGCATTAAACTAATAAAATAACTGCAACTTGGATTCTAAAAAAATAGAATCACTATACATGCCTCACCAACCACCCTCAAATCAAATTTCATGAGATAACTGAGCCTTTCGCACTCAGTTAACTATTACAAGTGATTATGAGATAAGATTACAATTTATTGTCCAATTTAATTAAGGGAAATTTAAATTAGATACACATTTATTGTTGACTTTTCAACATGTACATCCAAAAGTTTTGCAGAATCACTCTAGGTTTAATTTTATATTTTACTCACTGAGTGATCACCCCTTTACATCCCAAAGGCTTGTGTAATTTCTTCAGGTTTGTGGAATTATGCCTTGTAGTTTGTGAGAAAGAGTAAAATGATCGTAGAGTATTGGCTTATTTCACTCTTTGTATAATATCTACAATTTTTTTAAAGTAATTTCTACTTATAAATCATAATTTTTTAAAATAAATTCTACTTATTTTCGTAATTTTAGAGTTTTCACTGATCTAGAAATAGAGAGTAAATAAATGAAACAAAAGCTTACTGATGGTCACATTTTCGTCGGGGCTTTGAATCATCTTTTCTATTCCCTTCCCTTAAGGCTGAGTGAGGTGCAGAGGATTCTCACAACAACCCTGTTGGCCGCAATGGTGGCCTTCATCTAAACCTCTCATTTAGGTCTTCTATTATTTCTCCTTTATTATGTAAAATGGCCTCTCGAACTCATCAAAATCCAACGTCATACCTACAAATAGTGAAATAATGCAACACAGAGATTAAATCCGAAACTTACAAGCATGGATGCTAAGAAAAAAGTAGTAGAACCAGATACCTGAGGTGTGTATACTCCTCTATGTGTGGAACACTAAAAAAGGGGTGGAAAATTAGTGAAGTTAAAAATGGAACCAATCATAGCGTCATCAATGGAATGAAGATCCTATGGTGGGGTTTGAGATCGAATATCGGGTAGCCACTGGTAAAACCCTAAGTCCCAACTCCCTTCAATCTGGTTTATTCTCTCACACTGTGCAAATCGAAAATATACTACTTAGGTATTTTCTAGAAAGTAAAGGTTTTCGTTCTCACCCTGTGAAAAATGAAAAGATACTGCTTAGGAACATTTGGATTGGGAGGGATTTTGTAAATCATCCCGAAAAAACAATAACAAAAATCCTATAATTTTATTTCTGAAGTTTTTTTAAATAGTATTTGAAAAAATAATGCTTTATTGTATGTTTTTGGTTGTGATGGAAAGAATTTTTGTTAAATTTTGACATATTTGTTATAATAATAATAATCTATTTTTAAGAATATTTATTTTATGTAATGATTTATCATTAAAATTTGTTGAGATTTGCATGTTGTATTTTTGGAATTTTAATGTGAAAGTAATTTTGACTTGGTTGTATTGAAAACATTTGAGTTTTCTTGTATATTGGGTGGGTGTCAACAAAAGAGAGTATATGGTAAGTGGGTTTAATAGTTAAAAAGTGTTAGTCTCTTAAATGTCATATGAAAAATTTGGAAGGATTAGGGTGTGTACCCTTCTTTAGGTTAAATATATCCAAATTGTTGTGTGAATGGGGTTGTAAGAACCTATGTTCTCATCTTTAGAAAATGGATTCATCTCGAAGTCACTTGCATATTTTAGGTTGTCATAAGTAAAATATGTGTTTTTCCTTAAGATGTGAACATTTCATTTTAGGCATTGTGATAATGTGGTTTCAACAAGGTATTAAAATATGGAACAAGCATGCACATTTTGGATGCTAGTGTTATGTTCTTCTTGAGGCATGAGTGCACATCTAAGAAGACTCTAACAAGGGTTGAAGAGGTGGAATACTTAAAGAGGTTTTGGGGGGTTGTAGCCTCACTTAGAGGTGTAGAAAAGCAAGTTAAGAACCATGAGAATTTTTCAAGCAAACGTAAGATATTTTGACAAGCTGCACGAAGGAAACTTAGCAGTGGTACTAATTGAAAACTCCTTGAACGAAGTTGATACCCTCTCCTTGGCACTACCACTTTGCAAGGAAAAGAAGAAATGTGAAATATATCTAGAACCCACTAAAGAAGTTGGAAAGGTTGTTGCATCATATATAGGTGGTTTAGTCATGTTGCAAAATGAGTTATTGGAACTTAGAAGGTGACCATTAGAGTAGATTTTTCATGGAGTGTCAAGGAGGTGAAAGGATCCGATATGGAGTGAATTACACAAACCTAACAAATAGGTCATATTGGGGTAGGATATTACTGTTTTGGGACATCCAAAGTTGAAGGTGCAATATTTCATGGAGGTGTAGTCTAAGAACTTGGGTGTAGGTGACATATTATGGGTATCTTATACTTTTGGTGTGTGTTAGCGATGTTAGTGCATTGTGTTTGATGAGCACTAGATATATTATGTTTCATGAAGGGAAAAAACCCACAAGTTTGAGATATCTTAACCATTTGGCATTGTAATATGTGTTATGCCCTAGTTTTGAGCATATAATTAGAACCATCTTAGAGTATTATAATTAGAACCAAAGTGTCTCAAATAGCCTAGAATATTTTCCTTGCAATTGATGATCAATGGATTAAGTGTAGTCATGATGGTTTTGTTCATTAGGGGCCCAAAATTGTTCGAGTGCCACAAACACTCCCAGTTAATCCCATTAAAAAATATTAATCTTTCTCAACAAATCACGGGGGGTTAAAATAAGAGGAGGCCCAAGTTTTTAAGAGTGATGTGAATGATTAAGATCTCCCCTAGTACTACTTCGGAGCTAAGGCATGACCAATGAATGGAGAAATAATTGTTAGATGAGACCAACAACAAAAGGATTCATAAGTATATGATACAATGCAAAGTGAAAGTATCGAAAATGTTACCAATGGTTAGGATTTTGTCCACTCACATATCAAGTGTAATACCCTTGTTTTCCTAGTTTCATGTAAAATGTCATAAATGTTATAAGGCTTATAATTGATGTATGATTTGTAACATTATTATTAATAAAAGTTAGGGTTGGCCACAGAAGGTGGAACACTAAATATTAAAGGGGACCATTAAACCCACTAGAGGGTAAGAGTTAAGGGGGGGTTAGGAAATTTCTATTCTAGTAACCCTTAACTAATGTTTAATCGTTTAATTGTTAAAAAAATTATGCATTAGGGGTTAATGATATTACGATTAAGAGTTATAGGTATTAAGGATTAGGATGTTTAAGGGATAAGTGTTTGGGCTTGAATGGATTCGATGTCATAGGCATTAATGGTCATAAGAATTAGGTTTACGGGTTAAATGGGCTAGAATTTTAGGGGTTTAGGGGGTTAAATGGGTTAGGGGTTGGGAATTAGAGTTTAAGGGGTTAGGGTTAATGGTTAGAGGTTTAGGGTTTAGGGGGTTAAATGGGTTAGGGGTTAGGGGATTTAGCGTAGTTAAGGATTTTAGGGCTTAGGGGTTAGGGTTTAATGGGGTTAGGGTTTAGGGGGTTAAATGGGTTTAGATTTTAGGAGTTTAGGGGTTAAATGGGTTAGGGGTTGGGAATTAGGGTTTAAAGGGTTAGGGTTTAAGGGTTTATAGTTTTAGGGTTTGGGGAGTTAAATGGGTTAGGGTTTTAGGGGGTTAAATGGGTTAGGGATTTAGGGGGTTAAATGGGCTAGGGGTTTAGGGTTTAGGGGTTAGCGGTTAAAGTATTAGAGGTTTAGGGTTTTGGGGTTAAATGGGTTAGGGGTTTAGAGGTTTAGGGGGTTAAACGGGTTAGGGGTTAAGGTTAGGTTTTAAAGGTTTAGGGTTTAGGGGGTTAAATGGGTTAGGGGTTTAGGGTTATAGGTGGTTAAATGGGTTAGGGGTTGGGAATTATGGTTTAAGGGGTTAGGGGTTAAGGGGTTAGAGGTTTAGGGGTTTAGGGGGTTAAATGGGTTAGGGGTTGGGAATTAGGTTTTAAGGGGTTAGAGGTTTAGGGTTTAGGGGTTAAATTAGTTAGGGTTGGTTTAAAGGTTTACGGGGTTAGGGGATTTAATAGTTAAGGATTTTAGGGGTTAGGGGATATGTGTTAATGGGGTTAGGGTTTAAGGGGTTAAATGTGTTAGGGTTTTAGGGGTTTAGGGGGTTAAATTGGTTAGGGTTTGGGAGTTAGGGTTTAAGGGTTTAAGGGTTAAGGGTTTAGAGGTTTAGGGTTTAGGGGTGTTGGAGCGGGCTCCCTTAGGACCAAAATTTGCTAAAATTACTATACTTTGTAAGTTTAATCATGCACAACACAACTCAAGGGGCTTTGGGGTGGGTCAAAGCCCCTCATGAGTTTTAATGGATCAAAGGGTAGAAATAGGGGCCGAAAACCAAAGTTTGTGGACCTTATATGAAGCACAGGCTAAAAGTATAAATAGGAGTCTAGATCAAGTTCATAGAAGACATGATGTAAGAGACTTGACTACGTTTTGATTTTTTGAGCAAACCTGTCTGGGTTAGAAGGCTCCTACTAGTTATGTGCATGGAGACCTTAGTCCTGCTGTGTGCGGACCCCACTGGTTGTGTGCTTAGGTAGAATGAAGGCGTTGTAAGGAATATTTGAACTCAGAACTGATAAAGGAATTTTTTGGATGATATCTGAGCATCAAATGCATTTTTCATTTTCTTTATGATATATTTTTGCATGTAATTTCCGATTACTATGTCTCTACGTTTGGATCATTTGCATGACTATCCTTTACCTTAAATGAATGATGAATGTATGGATCTCTTGATATTGGACACTATTTTTATGTATTAAGAACTATTGGAAGCGATTTTGGATCTGTAACTACTCGTGCACAAGATAACCTATGTTAATTGACCTAAATCTGTTTGGTTAAGGTTTTTGGTTCAGGTTTCTATTGCAAAGGTCTGATCACAGTTGTTTTAGATCTAAAGACACCCACATCATTTAATTCTCTCTCAGGGTGTGGAAACCTAGTTCCAACACCCCCCATACTACTTCGGGTGAGACTTTGACCTGCGCAAGCAGGTCACTACTGAAAGGGCTAGTAGCAAGAGGAATTTTTTGGTTAACCCTAACTCTGAACCTAGGTCAAGACCCCTCAAGCCAAAAAATGGTTCCATTGCTGGGACTAGGATCGTTTTGAGAGAGAATGGGTGATGTGGCATCCATGAATGCCTGAAATACAGGATTGGTTTGAGAAGAAAATTCAAGAATTTTCCCTTAAAGAAAACTTAAATAAGAATTTTTTTGCTGAAGATTGGAAATAGAAGTATATCTTCACAGAGGTTCACAAAATCCTCCTTGTTACCTTTGCGCATGAATTACAAGAGTGGTTGTCAAGACTAGCAGAGTTCCAAACCTGTTGGAAGTATGACAAGATCATGCGGTGGACACCTGAATTGATCCAACAATTGGAGCAAGTTGATAATTCCCTCACCCAGACTGTAGATCACTGGATTGACAACATCTTGGGTGGGTTTGTGATAGAATTTGTAGTGTATAATATTGTATCGTATTCTGAAGCTTAAAGGAGATTTTTCAAGGGGCTGAGAGGTAAATTCATATGCTCTCTTCCTCTGATGATTAAAATGTTATTATGTGAAAAGGGTGTTTTGTGTAGCCACACTGAGTGAGTGACCCCTAATAAGATAGAAAGCACTACGCGCAGTGGAAAATATTATCGGGTCAATCAGAGAGGGGACATATTTGTATACAACCCTTTGAGAAATTCACCTGATATAGAGAGTAGTGAGGCTACGCACACTAAAGGTAGCCCTCCTCTTAGGAAATAGTCAAACTTGCGCAAGGGTAATACATCTCCTACCCCACCACCACAACCACCTTCAGAAGATATGGTCGCGCATATGAAGCTACCGACCTTCAAGGGTGTAGTATATGAGGACATGGATAGGTTTTGGTTTGTGGCTGATGCAATGTGGACTGCAAAATGTTAATACTGATGTTGTCAAGAGAGAGAAATTGGTTATGGCATTCAAAGGTCATGCATTAGATTGGTTCATGGGATATTCAGCTCAAAATGTAGATCCCACTATTGTGAAGATTATTGATGCTTTGAAATAGAAATTTAGGAAGCTGAAGTCCTACTCACAGTGCATGATAGAATTAAAGATGTCAAATAGGGGTTGATGGAATCAATTTGGGAAGTTGATCAACGACTGAAGCACACCATCAGTTAAGGAGGATTTGTTTACAGTGATAAGAAAAATAAGAATTATGGGAGTTTTGAGGTCTAAAATGGGCCTCCTAAGGAAAATATAAAATAATAGTCGAAATAATAAAATGTGATTTGATTACATCATCAAATTTTAGTGGGAAAAAAGAAAAAACTACTTTTTCAACTCGTATTTTCAATTTATCTCCCAAATATTTTACTCAAACTTTGAGCGGGAATACTCGTTGGATGCAAAATTTAATTTCTCATCCAAGGAGTACCGATGTTACATACTTTCGATGGATCATGCTATATGAAAAATGAGAAATACATGAAAAAAGTGATTGCAATCACGTTTTTTCATGTATTTATCATTTTTCATGTAGCAGGGTCTATCAAAAGTATGCAACATGGGTACTGTTTAGATGAGGAATTAAATTTTTCACCCCACAAGTACTCCCGGTTGAAATTTGAGTAAAAAATTTGGGAGATAAGTTGCAAATACGATTTGAAAAAAGTATTTTTAGTATTTTATTATTTTTTTAATATTTTTACCCTTTTACTTAAAAAATGTTAAATCATCCCCCATGGTTGACATCATCATCTTGAATCCTATTGGTTCTTATAAATTTTATTTTGGTTGTACATTTTTCTTAGGAGGCCCATTTTAGAACTCAAAATTCCCCTAATGGAATGGTTCATTACCATGCTCTTGCCACATCTGCACGGGCCTATGGGTCAACATAAGATTGATTCCTAGGTTGAATCTCTGGAAGTTGCTATGAAATTGGAAGCTGCACCCAGAGAAGATGCTCAATTCATAATTCTACAAATTAAAAGTCAACTCGAGGCTATGCACATAGAAATTCAGAACCTACGTAGAGATCAAGGTAAAGAAGTTGACGTAGATGTCTGGTGCATACACTGTAAGGGTTCAGCGCACATCAAAGATCAATGCACTCTATTCTCAGATTACATGCAAGTAGGGGGACCAAATCCACTACGTCCCAGGGATGCTGTTGGGACAAGTGTTACTCCCACACTATGGTGCACTGATTTTAGGGTAGTTGGATGACATGATATCGACCATTGTCCTTGATTTGGAAGCTATGTGTGACGGCTGAAGAAAAATTGGTGCATATTTTTCTCTTCAGTCGGTCATGATGAGCACCACTGTCAGAAATTTGAACTAATGATAGACAATGATAACCTCTATAGAGTGTAAGTCATCCCTTCTTCACTAGCATCTCCCTCTGGATGTGGAGGATCTCTAGAAAGAGGAAGGGGAGGGAGAAGAGGTGGAGGCGCAGGTCAAGGAAGAGGGAAATTAATATGCTATAACTATGGAGACACTGGACACTATGCACATGATTTCCCAAATCCTACGCAAAAATATTGCAGGTACTGTAGGAAATTTGATCATGTAATTGAAGATTGTCTTGTGTTAATTTCTAGAATGCAGGAAAAGCAACATCAGACACCTATGCAAAACATACAAATGGTTAAAGCTGAACCAGGCAATGATGGTCCAAGTGTAAACATAATTACATGTAATGGTGCTACCACTAGAGGAGATGGGGAAAAGAGGGATGATGTAGAGTCACTGATCAGAAATGTGTCTGACAAGAAAGAAGGACTCAACCTGCAGAATGAAAACGAGGATTTCATTGAAGCGAGGAAGGATTTTTCTACTACAAGAGCATCCACATCAAATTATATCATGGAATCAAAGATCGATGATGAAGTAAAACCATTCCTACAGGAATCTATTAAGTTATTTCAAAGTCATAAGGTAATATATAATATTCAAGCCCTGATAGATAGCTGTGCTGAAAAAGAAGTACTTCACACTGAGACTAAGGCTCTGAACAAGATTTATAAAAAAAATAAGAGAACTGGTCAGGAGATGCACATGACTATGCAGATTAGAGAGTATGAGATGGATCAAGTCATCCTGGACCTAGGGTATGATGCAAATGTTCTACCTAAGAAAACCTGGTAGAAGATGGGAGAACCAATCAGCATAAGATCATTATGCTTGGGAGACTCTCACAAGTTCTAGTAGACACTGCTTGAGTAAAGGTACACACATATTTTGAAGTGATAAAATTTGTGGATGATGCATACTCATACCCTGCATTGTGAGGATTGGATTGGGCCATCGATATGGGAGGCATCACCAACCTAAAGCGCAGAAGCATGATCTTTGAGGATATTGGTACGTGGGTAATGGTACCACTGGACTGAGAAGAAGGAGAAAGATATATAGAGCCAGTACATGAAGGAGATGATGTTAGCCATATTTACAAGCTGACTACGTGGGATGAGGATTGGATCAACCCTACAGCTGATGGAAAGTTGAATTGGGAGAAGGATAGTTCATGTTTCTCAGATTCAGATGGGGATATGGAGAACTGGCAGACTTGGTTGCATCATGTTTCTGTACTACACTACCTCAATATCACTAAGAACTTCTGGTGCATTTCCTCAAACGTATGAGAACTACCCTATTTTGATGGTTCTGGTAGTGTCATAGTATTTCTGGAAGAATTGGAAAAGGTTTTCCCAGAAGAACGAAGGTTTTGGGCGCTTGACCTAGATATGCGTGCAACCCTAGTGCATTGGTGGGATACGCACAAGGGAGTTTTAAGGACTGGGAGGAATGTAGAAAAATGATGACGTTGTGCTTTGAGCCTCCCACTACCCCACCAACTAATATTTTCTATGGCCAAGGAGACCAATTCAAGCACTTGAGCATGTGGGTGGAGTTTTGGAAGGAAAATAATTTGAACAAGTGGGTTCATATGTTTATTCATTCGTTGGGGCAGGTACCTACCACTTGGTATCTGGAAACAGAGCTGCACCGAGGAACTCCCCATTGGATTACAATGACTGATTATTTCCTATCGACGTTCAACTTGGTTGGGGGATCGGAAGAATTGGATGAAGCTCTACAAGATATAGATGCTCTTGTCTTTGATGACTCCCAACCTCGAAGGGAATGTGTTGTGCTATCATGGGATGCCCAGATGCAAGACATTGTCAATTGAAGGAACCTTTCAATAGAGGATAATAAAGATGATCCAAGAAATGTTAACATTTGTTAGTTTGAAGGGGAGCATGTAGTTGCAGGGCCCTCATTAGGATTGGTATATGTAACTAAACCTTTGAAGTGAAAGGAAGTCAACATTGGGAGAGAAGAGCATCCAAAGTTGGACAAAATTGGGGATTACTGGGATGTTGATACAGTAGGGAAGATAGCAAAGTTGCTAGCAGAGTATCAAGACCTATTTCCTACAAATTTCTCTAAGCTCAAAGGAATTGTAGGATACCTAGGTGTTATGAAGATCGCGTTGAAACTAGATGTGCACCCTGTCAAGAAACGACCATACCAATTGAACCCCAAATATAAGAAGAAAGTAAAAAATTAATTAGAAAATATTGTGGCTAAAGGAATAATTAAGCCAGTAGAATAGTCTGATTGGGTGAGCCCAATGGTGGTTCAAGAAAAGAATACCAAAGGAGAGATGAGGATTTTTGTAGATCTACGCAAGTTGAATGATGCATGTGTGCATCACCCCTTCCCTACTCCATTTTCAGATGAGATCTGGGATAATTTGGGAGGACAAGAGGCTTATTATTTTACTGATGGATTTTTAGGGTACCATTAGATCAGAATTGCGCCTGAAGATTGCAGCAAGCCTACCTTTGAAACAGAATGGGGGTCTTTCCAGTACATTGTCATGCCTTTCAGATTGAAGAATGCACTTGCGATCTTCTCATGCGTAGTAGTGGCTGTGTTCAAAGAATTCATGCATAAATTTTTGGAGGTGTATTTTGATGACTAGACAGTGTTTGGGTTGGTAAAGAAACATGTGTCAAACCTATGCATGATGCTTGAAACTTGTAGGAAGCACCGAACTTCTCTTAACTTGAAGAAATGTATATTCTACATGCCTTTTGGAATTTTTTTGGGGCATATAGTGTGTCATCAAGGATTGATGGCAGACCTAACCAAGATAGCAATTACCATCAACCTAGAAGTTCCCACTAATGAGAAATAGTTGTGCTCAATCCTAGGACATACCGGATATTATAGGAAGTCCATTCAGGGCTATGATTTGATCACTACACCAATAGAGAAGTTACTAAAGAAGGATGTGTCATTTTTCTAGGATGGGGAATGCCAAAAGAGATTTGAGCTGCTGAAGGAAAATATGGTCACTGCACCCATTATGATATTCCTAGACTGGTCTATGATGTTCCATGTACATGTGGATGCATCTAGTATAGCGCTTGGGGTTGTTTTAGCGCAGCCAGGCGAAGGAAACATTGATCACTTTGCTCCTTTTTCCATTAGGAAGCTCTCCAGTGAAGAATGCAACTACTCAACCAAGAAAAGGGAAGGATTGGCCATGGTCTATGCTTTGTAAAAATACAGGCACTATGTGCTAGGAGGACACTTAAAACTGTTCACTAACCATTCTTCTTTGAAATACCTGGTCAATAAGCTTGTTTTGGAGGGGAATATTTGCAGATGGTTGCTGTTATTTCAGGAGTATGATTTTTAAATCATTGTGAATCCTAGAAGACTAAACCCTGGACCTGATCATTTTTCACACATCGAAAATGGGGAAGAACCAACCAGTCTGGAGGAGGGGCTACCTGATGTGAAACTCTTTACTATCAAGGTGGTTGATGAGAACTTTGCTGATGTCATTCACTTTCTGACCACATGAAGAACACCTACTGAATGTTCAGTGTAGTATAATAAGGATTTGGTTGCATGCACAACTAATTTTACCCCAATTGCTGGTCAATTGTATAAGTTGGGAGCAGATGAATTATTGAGAAGATATGTGATGGAACATGAGAGACAAGATATCTTGGTTGAGGCTCATGGAGGGGTGGCAGGAGGCCACTATGATGGGAAGGATACTGCACCGAAGGTGTTGCATGTTGGGTTATGGTGGCCCACACTGCACATGCATACTTTCGATCCTGTGATGCATGTCAGAGAACAGGGAAACCCTCGCGCAGAGTTGAAACTCCCCTACAGCCACAAATGTCCCTACAACCCTTTAAAAAATGGGCTATAGATTTTGTTGGACCGATAAATCCTCTAGGGAAGAATACTAGAGCGCGCTATATCATCACTGCCATAGATTATGTAACCAGATGGTTTGAAGCTAAGGAAGTTAAGAATTGTACTGTAAATACTGTTCCCCTCTTCATTTTTTAACATATTTTGACTAAGTTTGGATGCTGAAGATATTGACGAGTGATATAGGTTCACCCTTTGTTAATTAAACCATTGAATCCCCGATAGAGGAATTTTAGATCCATCACCAAAAGAGTACCCCTTATCACCCACAAGGAAATGGTGCAGTAGAGGATCTCAACAAAATTTTGGAGAATGCGCTCACAAAGATCTGTATAGAAAATAAGAATGATTGGGATGTGCTCATTCCTTCTTTGTTATGGCCTTATAGGACCACGTGTAAGAAATTGACTGGGAAAACACCTTTCAAGATGATCTATGGGCAAGAAATGATCATGCCAATGGATTATATTGTCCCAAGCCTACGCATCGTAGCATTCACTAATATGGCTGAGCCTGACATCATGGAGGAACGTATGGCACAATTGGTTTCCTTAGAAGATATCAGTTCATTGCTAACTTCCATTAGCAAGTGCAGAAGGTGCACAAAAAGGCCTGACATGATAGGCACATTAGAAAAAATATGTTGAAGGAGGAAGACTTGGTCTTGTTATATGACAGTCAATTTGCGCACCACCTAGGGAATTTTAGGAAACAATGGTTGGGGCCATACATTGTGAACGAAATCACTGATGGAGGTGCGGCATGCTTGGCCACGTTGTGAGGGGAGAATATTCGCGGGTATTTCAATGGAACCCTTCTGAATCCATATAGGGAAAATCCTATGCCGACCAAATTACTATATGGTTGGAGCATAAAAATCCAGAGGTATGTGCATGGCACAAAGGAAAGGCGCATACAGGTGTGGCAGGAGTGCAGGAGGAGAAACTAGTTGTTGGAACAGTGAAACTGGGTGAAAAAGTGATTTTACCATTGGATGGAGCGGGTTTTATGGATTTAATGAGGTGATATTATGCGATTCTTGACCATTTTTATAGAGGTTAGTTGCATTTAATGGAGACCTGACTATTTTTACCTTGGATTTCCTTTAAAAGGAAGGGCATGGGTTATAATTGGTTCCTTTGATTTTTGAGTACATTGAGCCCTTATCTTATATGTGATTGGTGCCATAAATTTGTCTGTGAAAACTGTATGTCTAGTCGAGAGACCCCATCCGACGTGAGAAATCTGAAATTCATTTTTTTCCCAAGGATGACGACCACCAATTGGGAGAGCGCACCTACTGAGGAAAACTATGCGCCTCTCACAGCCTTGACTATGTTGGGGTCAGACGATGTCCATGAAGTGGTACTTGAGGTTGAAGAAGTTGTGTCTACACCGGCTAAGGGTAAGGGAAAAATAACGAAGTGGTCCTCCTCCAAGCCACAAACCTCTCCTAGGAATGTGACTTCCCCATGCTAAGATGCGAAATATAGGTCACCTATGGGTGCCCCAACAAAGAGGCCAATGAGTGTCACTGAGGAGATTGCATTCGTCGAGCCAATCTCATGGCAGCCACTGTATGTCAAGCTGCACAGACCCTCCATGCATGCGCCAACGAATGTAGACTCAGTGTAGGACTACCTTTAGATGCCTCTGGTTCTGCAGGTCATTCCCCTCATTGATGATAAGTTTGGAAAGATATCAAGCATCAAGTTCGATGATCATGATTTTGCGAACAAGGAAATTTTCCCCAAACTAGCACCGGAGTATTACTTAGAGTGGTTTCTCTATGATTTTGTGGTGAAGGTTGAGCCGATGTCATGGGTGTGTGGGCTAAGCAACGCTGGGATCCTAAATTTTCTGAGGATTCCACACTTTAGGAGGTACCCTATCACCACTCTCTGTGTGTGCTAGTTGCTGGCGTTAGTACATGATGGATGTATGTGGATCAAGGGACACATTCCAATTGAGGCCGTGCTGATCCACCATATCACTGGCCTGCCCAAGAAGGGGCCCCATCGCGTGGCTCGTTTTGGAAAGAGAAATGAGCTTAAGGTGGCTGCAAAGGTAAAAAAATATTACCATGTTGGGCGAGACGCCAGAGGATTCTTGGTGCACACAATTGAAGACCTAGGTGTGCGCTTAGGAACCTTAGTCCTGGGATGAAAACTAATGCACAAGTTTCACCCAAAATCAGACCCTGTGCATGTGAATGCCTTGGTAGGCCAATGTGAGAAGGGGGTCAGCTAAAATTGGTCCCAATAACTCTGCTAGGAATTCATGGAAAATGTGCGCGAAGCGCAAGAGCAAGGGAAACAATTTTGCTACTCCTAGTTTTTATTTTTCATTACGTTGATAGCATAAGAGATTCCCTAGGGTGTAGTCCTCCCAAAAGTGGAGCCTGGTTTATACAAAGGGGCACACTAGGCTAATCTATGGGATTCCACCAATCCCAATCACATGAAATAAAATTAAATATTTATGGTGTTTTTTGAGGGCGCGTTGGTGGCAGCAATACACTCGCAGCCCGAACTATCCCCTATAGTGTATGAAAAGTAAAAAATCATCATCGAGTTTCAAGTTACCATGCACCATGTGTAGATCCAGGCACGCAACGATCCTGCATGGTATAACCTGCCCTTCATGGTCACTGAAGGCGAGATAGATCGGTTCATTGCAATGTGTCCAATAGCATGAAAATTTGGTCTTGGTTCCACCCAGCGTGTTACAACATCCACTTCAGGAAAAGATAAAGTTTTAGGAGACAAGGAAAATGAGGTAGAGAAGCACATGGAAAAAGATGCAGGGACAGGTGTTGAAAAGTATGTAGAGATGGGCACATAAAATGATGTTGAAGCAGAAAAAGACACAGAGCCAGATCTTGGCGGCAAAGCCGATCTCAACCTTGGAGGTCTCGACGGGGTAGATGGCGATGGCACAAAGTCTCTATGTGGTGCAAAGAAAGGTGTAGAAGCCCCCAAGGGCCCACGAAAGAAGAGAAAATGCTCCAAAGCTGGAGGAACATAAGAGGTAATTCTGACATAAGAGTACCTAGACAAAATTGCAGATGCAGCCGCTTCTACCTCTAAAGATAGATGGACTGCCATGGAAGAGTAGTACAAGGCTGCGGTTGAAGCCTAACAAAGGTCCTATGGCTGAAGACCGTCAACATATAAGTGAGCATGAATCATGTGAGGCCGATTCAAGCGAGCATGCCTACAACAATGGTCATCGCCACGTCAGATAACAGAATATACCCCTTCTCGGGCGTAACAGTCACATTGGAACAACCAGAGCTATGCGCGCAGATGTAGACCTACCCAGAGGTTAGGATCGATCTATCCAAATTTCCAAGTGGAAAGATACACGTTATCCAAACTATCATCTCTGATGATCTGCAATGCAGGGATGCATGCATGCAGCGGAAATTGAGCGAAGCGGAATAGACGATTACATCTAAAACCAAAGAATCACTCTAGGCACAGACAACACAGTGGTGCATGTGGCTCAATGTGCAAAGTTGGAACATTTGATCGATAGGTTGTGTGGTGACCTCCTAGAGGTAGTCATTCCTGCATCATTAGTGCCATAGGTAAAATTTGAAATCTTTTTTGCAGCGTTGAAGGAATTCTGGTCAAAGGTGACGACTGTTAAGGCAGAATTTGAGGAGTAGATTGTTTCACTACAAACTAAGTTGTAGATAGATACTCCCATGGAGGTGCACATGCAGCAGGCATCTTTGGTGAAGGAATCATCAGAGAGCATCTCTGCTAATGTTGACAAGGGCTCCACACTGCTTGAAACAACAATGGGATTTTGGACCTCTATTCAAACAGACCCACTAGTAAAAAATATATCTCATGACCTGCATGCTAAGGAGTAGGTGTTCGACGACCTCCAGGAGGCCTTGACCACTTTTTTCCCTTCTCAACACATGGCCCACCTACAAACAAGTCAAATTATGCACTATGAAGTAGAGGAGATCCACATGAAGAAACAGATCATGATAGAGCACATGAAGTCGTGGGAAGATGAGGTGATGAAGCTGTCATAGAACCTACATTTAGCCATGAAGAGTCTTAATCAGACCTTGGAAGGTATCAATCTAGCCACAAAAGGGCTGACATTGTAGAAGCTGGTGGATACTGCACAGAGTGCAGCAGATTAGAGTGTGGGCATCCTGACACCCTTTGCTGCTGCCATTGAAGAAATGTAAAACAAGATGAAGAACCCAACATTGCTGTGACTCGGGACAAGTCAGTAGATTATGTTGGGGGCCTGTTGGAGTGGGGTCCCTTAGGACCGAATTTTGATAAAAATACTACAATTTTTTTAAGTTTTTATAATTTTAGTTGTGCGCAACACAGGTCAAGGGTCTTTGGGGTGGGTCAAAACCCCTCATGATTTTTAATGGGTCAAAGGGTATAACTAGGGGCAAGAAACCACCGTTTACGGACCTTAGATGAAGTGTAGGCTAAAATTATAAATAGGAGTGTAGATTGAGTCGATAGAAGACATGGTGTACGAGACCTTACTATGTTTTCATGTTTTGAGAAAAATTGTCTAGGTTAGAAGGCTCCTACTAGCTATGTGCGCGGAGACCTTAGTCTTGCTGTTTTGGGACCCCGCTAGCTGTGTGCACGGAAAGAATGAAGGCGTTGTAAGGAAGATATGAACTGTGGATGAATAAAGGAATGTTTTGGATGATATCTTAGTATCAAATGCATCTGTCATTTTCTTTATGATCTGCTTTTGCATGTTATTTCTGATTACTGTGTATCTATGTTTGGATCGGTAGCGTGACTATATTTTACCTTAAATTAATGATGAATGTATGGATCTATTTCTATTGAAAATTATTGTTATGTATTAAGGAATATTGAAAGGGATTTCAAATCTGTAACTGTGGGCGCATAGGATAACCTGTGTTAATTAACCTAAATGTGTCTGATTAGGGATTCTGTTGTGAAGGTCTAATCATAGTTGTTTTATATCTGAACACACCCACATCATTTAATTCTCCCTCAGGGTGTGGAAACCTGATTCCATCACCCCCCATACTGCTTTGGGTGATACATTGACTTTTGCAAGCAGGTCACTACCGAAAGGGTCAGTAGTAAGAGGGTATTTTTGGTTAACCTTAACTCCAAACCTAGGTTAGGACCCCTCAATCCAACATTGGGGTTAAATGGGTTAGGGGATTTAGAAGTTAATGATTTTAGGGGTTAGGGGTTATGGATTAATGGGGTTGGGGTTTAGGGGGTTAAATGGGTCAGGGGTTTATGGTTTTAGGGGTTAAATGGGTTAGGGGTTGGGAATTAGGATTTAAGGGGTTAGGGGTTAAGGGGTTAGAGGTTTAGGGTTTAGGGGTTTAGAGGTTTCCATGTAATATCCATTTTTGTTTAATTTCACGATTAATTGGGCATTTTTAATGTCTCACTACTTGGTTAATTATGATTAAGTAATGATGCAACTAAAGGATCAACTAAATATCTATTTATAATATTGGGTTTGTGAGTCATATTTGAGTCTAGAAACCCAACTCCTATATCATAAAGGCATGTAAGGAGTCTGTCCATGTCAAATTTTAGTTCATACAGTAACAATCTAGAAAAATTCAACATTGGCCCAATTCACAGTTAAATCTTGGCTTATAAAGTTAATGGTGTAGAGTAATATCATGTCATAAGTGACCTAATGTTTTCTAACAATTTCAACAATTTCAGTGCTGCAATAATCTAAGAAAAATGATGACATTTACGATGATGCAAATAAAGATGAATGAGCTTCTCTTGGTTTGAAGAATAATTTATTCTCTACTGAATAGGGCCAACCATGTGAAGGTGGAAGCTCATATGGCCCCTCCCATCTCCCTCACATCACTCTCATTTCCCCAATAACTAATCTATGAAATAGAATACGAAAAAACCAAAAATTAATTAGGGTAAACAAAATTTTCATGTGTTTTTATAAAAAAAAAAATTTAGTTTAACGTGTACACTAGTATGGCCATTATTTGTTGGTTTGAAATAATAAACAATATGTAATAAACCCACATAAGTAAATTATTTAAAGAAAATAATTCATACATATTAAAATATAAAGTTATAACACACCATCTCATACTCGAACACAACTGATGAGCTCGATAATTAGACATATTTTGAGGGGTTAATAGTCACGTTTTTTCCTTCTTAGATCTCTTTTTCTTGCATTTTTATTATTATTGGTTTTATGATGCTAGTATAGGTGGTGATTAAGGATAACATACTCCAAGTACCTAATATGAGGATTGAGTGCAGAAAATCATGATTTATTAAGAATTTTTATAAAGATTTTATCATAAAGACTTGACGGAGATAGCAAGGATGAATTATAGGAGGATTTTCCACCCTAGATCCTCTGCAGAAATTCAATCTCCAAAGGCAGCCAAAGGATCCCAAGGATTCTCTCCAGCAATTCGAATTCGAGAGGCAGCCAAGCAACTCAAAGAGGAGTGTACTCAATTCTTGTTCACTGAGAGACAAGTAGACTTAATCACCATTTTCTAGGGAGCTGTTGGTAGCTTCCTTTTAGAATAAATAGAGTAGAGCTAGAGCTAGGAAGAGTTAGCCTCTTCTAGTCTCAATTCCATTCAAAACTATTGTTGTGAGATATTGAGATTTTTTGTTTATTCAGGGATCAAACTTCCAAATATGTATGTAGTTATTCTCTTATGAAAATAGAATATTCATTTCATTTGACTGATTTAAGTTTCAGAGGGCTAGGCTTGTGGGTTAGGGCCCAATCCATGTGCCTCATCTTCTCTGTTGTTACTATCTTTTTCTTTCTATAATTTAGCTAGTTTTGCTTCCGCCATTTAAGTTAGATCTTCTTCTGATAAGTTTCATTACTGTTTAGTTTTCTTTTGTTGTTCTAGTTTTAATTACTTATGCATAGTAAAATAGATGGAAAAATCCAAAAATTGTGGTCAAGTCTCGCCCTCTCATCTCTGTCAATAGAGTTTGGGCAGGGTAGACCTTCCCACAGGCCAAAATTTATTTCTATTTAAATTTTTGCGAAGAAATTGTATTACCAAGTCCAAGCCTCTCTTTCACTGTTTCATCACACATTTATGTGTGTTCCCCATGCATGAATCAGCATGTGTGCTTCACTTATGAGCACTGCTCTTATGCCTCCATTCCCCTCCTTTCCTTCTCACCTTAACGCTACACTTACCTTTTTTTCAAATGCACTTCAGCCCTTCAGCCTTATTTCTTTGTTTTCCTCTGTTCATGGCTACCTACCCTTTTCATGAAAAACACGTGAAAAATCATTCCAAAACACCGAAAACCCGATCTCCAGCTTTTCTCGTCGAGACTCCCACCACCGTACGTCGTATATCACAAATCGCAACATTTGGCTTTTACCTTTAACACTCACTACTCATTCTTTACGATTGCGATATTTTGAAATCGCAAATCACACTTCGCACTGTTTACCTGTTACCTTAATGCTTACCAATAATTCTTGTGATTTCGCTATTTCTACATCGCATATCGCAAATCACAACTTTTCCTTTTTATTTTCACCACCACGTCATCCCCATTGCAAATCGCATCCCACAAATTTTATCCTTTCCAAAATCACATCCTGCAATTCTTATCCTATCACAAATCACATCGTACAACTTTTCCCTCTTTCTTTTCACTGCCACGTCATCCCCATCGCAAATCGCATCCCACAGATTTTATCCTATTGCAAATTGCATCCTATAGAACTTACCACATCGCAGATTGTAGCACACAACCTTTATTGCATCACAAATATCTTTCGTACAATTTATTTCATTCCATTAAGTCCTCACCACTATCCATTTAAACTTGCAATATTGTGATTAGTGACCAACCACATCACTCGTCACAGTTCACACTTCACACAATTTAGTTTATTCCATTAAGTCCTTACTGCTATCCATTTAAACTTGCGAAGTTGCAATTGCTACATCACATGTCATGGATTTTTTCCTCCATCACACTCCGCCATCACAATTTTGATTAATTTCCGCTCCAAAGTCATTTCTCACGTTCTAATAAAGTTTTCTAAGGGTTTAACCGCCTCTCTCCACTTCCAAACCTTGTTTCATGTGTTAAACCCCCAATTAGCCTCTTTTAACCCTTTTTCTTCCTCCAAGATGCAAATTAACTCTTTTTAGTTATAATTAAGTCATTGATAGTTTAGTTACATGGATAAGAGCATGGTAGATAGATCATAGGATAAGTAGAGTGCATTTAGTTGTTTGGCCAAGTTAAGTGTGGTTTAGAATTGGTTTCATTTCTACTAATTGTTTTCTGCAAATTCAATTAGCTTCATTCTTGTCATTTTTTTCCAACAATTTAGTTCAGTTTCCTTTCTGTCATTCCCTTCTAGCAATTTACTTTCCAGTTGTTCTCATCATTTAAGAAATAGCACCCTTTCATAAATTAGAGGAGGATGACATCAAAAAAATGCATCTACTATGTAACTAACACTATCACCTCAAATTTTGTACAAACCTTGAGTTGATAAATTAAAGTAGGGCAGCCCCTGGGAGTTGTAGCACTCTTGGTGCAATACTAGGGCTCACCTCTTTTTGGCGTCATTGCTGGGGAGGTGTCTAGTAGACGTTTTGATTTTGTTTTTAGCATTATTTTCCACTTTCCTTTATTTTCATGTCATTTCAGAAATATTGAAAAAATTAAAAAAGATATGCTTTTCATGCCTTGTAGGACTAGGAACACCCAAAGACAAATCTTACCTAAAACCCCCACATCACCTCCTATCCACCCTTCACTCTTCTTCAGTGGCAGTGAGATTTAACCTTCTGAATTTTTGGAGGATACTATTGGGGAAGAAGAATAAGACCTTGTTTCAACTAAGGGACCTACTTCATCTATATTAACCATGGCTGGGACCCATAAAGCCTTTCCCATAAGAGAGGTCGATGGGGAATCTATGATGAAAAACATTAGCCCCTCAGCTCTTCCACACTTCCACGGACTTACCTCTAAGGACAGTGACACATTCATGTTTGAATTTTCTATTGTTTGTAGGACTTATGACTACACCTCTGATGATCAGAAGTTGAAGTTATTCCCATCCACCCTTAAGGATGAAACCTTACGTTGGTTCATGGGTATGCTTGGGGATAGCATCACTACCTAGGAACAGATGGAAGATACCTTGAGAAGCAAGTACAAATACTATTGTATGTCCAACGAAACTAAGGATGAAATATTTAGGATGACTCTAGGGCCTGATGAATCCCTGGAGGATTATGAAGAGAGGTTTCAATTGAACTATAAGAGAGCCAATTGTACTCTTGATCCTTACTCACTTAAACTTGTACTTCTTTGAGGGATCAATGAAGAGATGATACAAACCTTGAACATGTTATCAGGAGGAGATATCTACCAACAACCCTATGAAAAAATCAAAAATATCTTCCAGAACCATTATAGGGCATTTAGGAAGAAGGGCAGAGCTGGCCAAATTACATCCAATACCCCTTCCTCTTCCACCTTCATAAAACATGATATTGAAAACATGTTAGAGGACTTCAAGAGTGACATGTTGCACACATTTTCTTTTCAAATGGACACAATGCACGTCAAAATGAAGCAAGAGGAAGCAGAGAGAGCCCTGGCCATATTGTGTCTTAGATGTACTAGGAAGCACGTATGAAATGAATGTCCACTGAATTTCATAGAGGTTAGCTTAGTTTGTGAAGATAATCATGCCACAGAAAAGTCTCCCTCCTTACCTAGACTTAAAGCTATATATCAAGGTGGGGAAACAATCCGAGAAAAAATCTATTTCATTAACTAGAGAAGGCCTCAAGGCCCTCGACCATATCAACAAGGTATTAAAGGTGCACCTTACTCTTACTATTACAACAATCAAAGTGCACCCATGCAACCTTGGTACACCCCCACTCCTCCATCTTGGTCTACACCTCCTACTTGGCCTTCCAACCCTTCATATCATCCTCAACCAGTAAACCAACCATTTCAGTAGTATGTTCCACAACAACCTCGGTGGAACAATCCATCCCAAGGGTGGAGCCTCAAAAAATCAACTACCTTCTCTAATGCCTCCACCCAAATCTCAACCTCAGCTTACTCATGTTGCTCCACCTAGGCTACCTATACCTACACAACCCAATCTGAACCTAAAAAACAGACATGCACATTAGGCTCCCAGTGGAGAAACATCCCATCCAGCTTATGCTATGGAGATACAGGAGGTTACTCAGGTCGGGAAGAGTAATCCCAAAAAAACATCCCCTGTATCCACCTATAGAGGTTGAGGAAGAAAAGGATAAGATAACACTGAGGTCCAACAACCTCCTTTTCCCGAGCGCTTGATCCACCCTAGTCAACACACCCTAGAGGAGACTGAAATCCTAGGAGAATTGGAAAATTTGTGTGTGAAGATACCACTTATTTAGGCCATTAAGGATGTCCCTATATACAATAGGCTCATCAAAGAAAATTGCTTCAAGAAACTGGGGAGAAGGAAGAGAGATACCCCCACCATCAATGTGGTAGGACAACTGTCAGACTTGATGCTAGGGAATGCGATATTTCTAAAATACCTAGACCCTGGTAGTCCAGTTGTTGATGTGCATATAGATGGTGTCATAGTCCCCAACACTTTGATTGATATAGGGGCTTCCATCAATAGCATGTCCAAGGAAACTATGTTGAAACTTAATCTCCAAGGGACTTTGAGGAAAACCACAATAGTTTTGCAACTTGCAGATCGGTCCACAGTAACTTCGGAAGGAATTGTCGAGGATATTATGGTTACCATTGAATCTTGGGAGTATCCTACATATTTCCTATTCCTGCAACCAAAAACCAAGTTTAATGGTTATCCTCTCATCTTAGGGAGACCTTGGTTAGCCACTGCAGATGCTTATATTGGTTGTCGGGTTGGAAACATGACTATAAAAAATGGCCCTTTGTCTAAATAGCTAGTGTTATATCCTCTAGCCCAGCCTTCCATTGATTATAGAATTTCCCCTATGTGTACCATATATGCTATTCTTAGAGGTGGGAAGATTGATGAAGATGAACTCATCGACCATGCCATTCAAAACCAGTCCTCCACTAACACTCCTCTCAAAACCTTAGTCAAAGAGTCTAAAAGCCAAACTTGGATGGAAGTGCACTCAGTTGAGAAAACCTCTGAAACCACCAAGGCTATTGATTTTGGCCCATCCAAATCTCTGAAAATCAACCCAAACCTCTCAAATGAAGAAGAGAAGCAATTATGCCAGCTTTTGGAAGAAAATATTGAAGCAATTGCTTGGGATTACAAGGACATGAAAGGGGTGAATCCTTCAGTATGCAGGCATCACATTTACATCAAAGAGGGATGCAAGCCTGTGAGACAACCCCAAATAAGTATGAACACGACTCTGAAGGACATAGCCAAAGAAGAGTTGCAGAAACTATTGGATGCAGGTTTCCTATATCCTATATCCGACTGTGAGTGGGTATCCCCTCTTGTCCTAGTCCCAAAGAAGAATCAGAAGTGGAGAATTTGTGTTGACTATCAAGAACTTAACAAAGCCACCAATAAATACCATTTCCCTTTGTCCTTTATAGACCATGTCTTGGATGCCCTTGCAAGGAAGAAATTATTTTCCTTCTTAGATGGGTTTAGTGGGTATAATCAGATTCAAATCAACCCTGAAGACTAGGATAAGACTACTTTCACCTGCCCTTGGGGAACCTTTTCTTATAAATTCCTACCCTTTGGGTTATGCAATGCCCCAACCACCTTCCAAAGGGCTATCTTGAGCATATTTTCTGAGTTATTCCATGACTCTGTTGAAATCTACATGGATGATTTCACACCATATGGGGATGAATTCTAGGAAGCTCTCTCCTATTGGGTAATGTAATAAGAAGGTGCATTGAGATTCATCTCTCCTTGAGCCCAGAAAAGTGTGAATTCCTAAATAAATCAATGATTGTATTAGGAAACTCTATATCCCAAACAGGAATACAGGTAGACCTGAACAAAATCACTATCATCAAAAGGATAGCTACTCCTCAAAAGCAGAAATATGTTAGGAGTTTCTTAGGCTTAGTTAGTTACTATAGAAGGTTCATCTAAGATTTCAACAATATGGCTTCACCATTATTTAGGTTATTGGCTAAGGATTCTAATTTTATTTGGTCTAGCCCTTGTCAAGAGGCTTTCGAGCTAATTAAGAAATAGTTGACTACTTACCCCATCCTCGAAGGTCCAAATTGGACTCTCCCTTTCCACATCCACACTGATGCATCCGAAAAATATGTAGGGGTAGAATTAGGACAATTAGAGGATAAAATCCATTATTCCATTTATTTCATTAGCAAGAATTTTTCAAAGGCCAAACTGAATTGTGTTGTTACTGAGAAGTAAACGTTAGCCATTGTCCATGCATTGAAAAAATTCAGGCATTATGTCATGGAATATCAGACCTTTGTCCACACTGACCATGCAGCCATAAAGTATTTAATGAAAAAAACGGATGTAAATGATAGGATAATTAGATGGTTGTTACTTTTGCAGCAACTTGATTTGACTATTTTTGATAAACCTAGAAAGGAAAATGTTGTTGCAGATTTTTTGTCTAGGTTGGTTTTCCCTGTAGGTGAAGAAGGAATGGTGGATGACCAACTGCCATATGAATACCTCTTTTCCATATCAACACTCTCACCATGGTTTTCTGATATATCCAACTACTTGGTTGCTGGAAAACTCCCTCCTAATATTTCATTAAGGGAGAGGAGTAGAATTATCAGAAAAAGTGCCCCTTTCACATGGATCGGGGGAAATATTTTCAAGCTAGGCCCTGATCAAATCCTAAGGAGATGTGTGATGGAGGAATAAGTTTTTTATATCCTCTCTGAATGTCATTACAACCCATGTGGAGGCCACTTTTCTGCAAAGAGAACTGCTTACAAAGTTTTGCAGGAAGGATACTACTGGGCTACCCTTCATCAAGATTCCAGAAGATACACCAGAAGGTGTGACCAGTGCCAAAGGATGCGGAAAACCAAACAAAGGGATGAAATTCCTTGACACCCTCATGTGGCTCTTGAGCCATTTGATAAGTGGGGCATGGAGTTTGTTGGACCTATCGATCCACCATCTGGACAAAAGAAGTATATCATAGTCTGCACTGATTACCTAACAAAGTGGGGTGAAGAAAAATCAATGAAGGTAGCAACCAAGGAGAAAGTAGCAGAATTTATGAGGGAGAATGTGTTTTAAAAATTTGGATACCCCAAAGAAATATTCACTAATCATGGAGCACAATTCACCTCTCACCTCGTTGAGAATATTTTGAGGAAGCACAAGATTGAGCATAGAACTTCTACTTCCTATCACACGGCCAAGTAGAAGTAACTAACAAATATTTAGAGAGAATACTCACCAAGGTTGTGAGTATCAACAGAAAATATTGGGTAGATATATTGGTAGAAGCTACTTGGGCCTACAACACTACTTGGAAGACAACAACATGATTCACTCCTTAGGAAGTAGTCTCTAGTAAGAAAGCTTTACTTTTAGTTGAGTTTGAATTCAATACTTTAAGAGTGGAAGCTAAATTAAATCTAGATTTATGAAATTCTCAAAAAGAGAGGTTGTTGCAACTAAATGGATTGGATGAGTTCAGGATGCAAGCACTTCTTCACGCAGAGGTAGTTCAACTACAAAGGAAGGTATGGCATGACAAGAACATCAAGGAAAATACCTTACAAGAAGGAGATTGGGTGTTGTTGTATGATTCAAGGTTTAAATATTTTAAAGGTAAGTTGAAGAAAAGATGGTTAGGACCTTTACAATGGAAAAATGTTTTGATAATGGCGTAGTTCAAATCAGAACCATAGATTAGGAAGGAATCCCCTTGCTTATCAATGGTCATAGACTTAAAATTTAAGAGAAGCCTTTGTCAAAGGCAGAGTTCATAAATTCAATAAGAAGAGAGGTGTATGTAATGGGAAACTCCATAGTTTCCCACACCTTCTGAAAGAAAAAAACAAAAAAAAAGCAGAAGAATAAGAAGAAGAAGAATAAGCAAGATTTTGGGTTGAAAACCTCGATGGAAGCAACTGACTTGCTCAAAAAAGAAAAGAAAAAGAGAATAAATATCCATGGGTGAAAACCTCTCTAAGGTGCCCAAGGCAAGTTTGTGGGTTGAAAACCTCCATAGAGGCAGCTCACTTTCTTTAAAAAAAAAAAGGAGAGAAAAGAACAAAAAAGAAGAAAATAAAATATGTCTACATCTTTGTGTTTTCTATGTTTTCTATTTTGCAAGTTGTTAATGGTTTCTGGAAACACAGGGAAGAATTCATCTTCTTTTCCCTCCTATCTTACCATCCATCGCATCATTCATTCCATTCATCTGCATAACTTCCTCCATCACCTCCATACACCACACTCATCAATTCTTGATCACAATGTAGCAAGAGAAGCAACAAACAAACAAACTGCTACAAACATTAGGAAGTTCCCTAAAAAAAAAAAATTGTTCATGGACTGCCAAGAAGAACAAGAAGGAAAGATACATAATAGACTCAAGGAGAACGAGAATGCCACCCATGGCATCTCAACCACCCCACGCAACATCCACAGCTCAGAGAAACAACAAGAAGATATTAGCAACTCACTCAGGAAGCTGCTCATTCAGCAATTTTCTCATTTAGAGTACAGGAATATGGTGAGAAAAAAGCATCTAAAAGGCTTGTCTCCAACCTCCAACTCCTGCAACTACCTTGGAAACTATTATTATCCTGTATTCTATAGTGTGACTAAATGACTATGGATTTTCTACGGTTAGCTGAAAATAACATTCCCTGACTATCATTTATTTTCAGAACTCACACTAGCTTCATTATTTTCATTTTACCTATCCACTATCTCTCATTTTGTTTCTCTCAATACCCTCATGCTCTGAAAAAACTCATGTTTGACCTCAATTCCTCATTTTTTTCCTTTTCCCCTACCTAAAACCATATTCCCATTACCTAAAACCCATTTAAACCCTCCCTTTCACTCTTTCCCCTCTTTTCCTTCAAAACAATGTAAAAACCTCTTTTTACATTGTTTTAAAAAATAAATTAAAATGATTTAGGACCCACCCTTTTTAAATAAAACTCTGTTTTGTTTTACAAAACTCGACTCCCATTTATATTTATAACCCTGCTCTAAACCTTAACCCCGCCACTTCTTTAAAACATCTGACTCCTTCATGTATTAAAACCCCCGTTACAAACCTTACCCCCTGCTGTCATATAATCTTGGCCCACCTTATATTTAAGCACCTCTGCTTAAATAAAACCTGGGAACCGCATTATACAAAACTCCGCATATTATAAAACCACCCCTCCGTATACCCCCGAGCCCCACTGTCTGAACCTGCCAACGATCAGATCGCCCAACCACCATCAGATCTCTGACTCCCTGATCTGATGGTCTCCAGCCCATATCGCGCTCCCAACTGCCCACCATTTACAACACCCCGGACCTTGTGAAATGGGCAATATCTTCCCTCATCATTTCTGCCATGCGTCACTCCCTTTATGGTATCGCATCCCTACGACCAAAACTGCCTCACCACCTATAGACCATGTGAAAACTACTTACCACCCTCGTCGCCCCATTCAAATGTATCGAAGTCGTGATCTATGACAATATTCCCCAATTTTCCATGTAAACCCCTACAATGTTTCTCGAAGACCCGTAAGGCCATAGCCACACAAAGAAGACCCAAAGTTGCCATTGTCTAGACTCTGTCCACAGCGCAAGTTTTTAATTGACAAATTTGTTTTTATTGTGTAGGTGATCAATGTAGATCATAATTTCTTTTTCTAAGTCCTAAAAATGTTCAAAATAAGCTCTTTAGGTGACGATCAAGCATTTTTTTTTATCAAAAGGACCAGGAGTGCAAGATTAACTGAAAAATCAATGGATAATGACCAGTGATGATCATTCAAACACTCCAAAGGCAACAAGATTTCTCCACAACACAAGAGTAAAAGAAATAAAAGAGTTTTACAGTAGTAGTGTAGGCAGAGATGAAGACAAATGTAAAGAACACGGTCAAAGAATAGTAACAATTAATAGTTTCATCGTGGCAGTGAAGTTGAAACGAATAAAAGATCAATCAAGGGTCAAAGGAAAGAGAAAAGGTTAAAAGACAGAGTCAAGACAAAAAGTAGATAAGTAAGGTTAAAGAAAGAGATTACAGTAATTCAAGTCAGTCAAAGAGAGATAAAAAATAGAAACAGAGTTAAGGAAAAGACAAATCCAAGTTTAAAGATATATCAGATGTTAAAGGACAAATAAAAATAAAATCAACAAAGGACAACAGATCTGAATGATAAAGCAAATCACCATTTACTTCTTCACAATCATATTGGCCACCTACAACCAAATTTTGGTTTAATCAGCTACCACGGTTAATAAAGCAGTCAGAGATATTTTAAAGTAGCTTGGGAGTTATTGTAAAAGTTAATGGAAAGCCAAAAAGTCAAAAATATCCTAAAGTTAGCTCAACAGTTAAGTTAAAAGTTATTATTACAGCAATTTAGTGAGAGATACTTTGCCTTGGGCCTTGTATGGTCTCAAAGGTCAAGAATATATTTACTCTGTAATAACTATAGCCTAAAACCCTAGATTAGGATCACCTCCTCATCTACAGATTAATACTGCATGTATTGTTCATTATTCTCATTGGTTGGTTGGTTGTTAGTTGGCTGATTTCTATACTGGATTTGATCAGACTCTGAGCTGCAAATTTTCTTGCACTGGAGCATTGCAATTTTTTTGGACATCAGTAATACAAGCACGTTCACAGGATTATTGAGCTATGTTAATGGTGATGTTATCCCTCTTTGTCATTTTTTCTTCTTTGTTTACCATATTGCACACCATTTCTCTGATAATAGAACATAAATTTTAGTTTGAGATATGCTATTTGGGCACCTTAATCATGTCTGTTTCTATTATCTTTATTTTTCTACTGCAAGGTCTAATTAGAGAATTCAGGGGCGTCCTACTCTTTAATTTCACTAAATTGTTATCTTGCATGTTTTCTTTGTCTGAAAGTAATAGATAAAGAATTCAGGGGTGTGCTTCTCTTTAGGATTGCTGGATTGTTGTCTTAAGGTTTTATTAGTAAATATTAATTAAATAATTTAGGGGTGTCCTGATCTTTGGTTCCTCTTAAACAAATATCTCAAAAGGATTTTCTTGTTGAAGTATAGTTAAAGGATTCTTAATTGCCCTTTAGTTTTACTGAATTCACAACTTGTTGTCATTTCATATTCATATAAACTAAAAATATTGACTTGATATAGTTAGCTTTCCCTATGAAAACCCTTGTAGAGTTGATGTACAATTAAAACCTTTTATGACTCCATAGCGCAATGGATTAATGCTTCTCACAATCTATCTATCCAATTGAAAAAACCGCTCAATAAATCAATCCAATAATTAAACAAAACAAAACAATCCTAGAACTTCATAACTAGCCTAAAATCAGAAAACATAAGCATAAAGATAAATCATTTAAATCGTAAACATAGAGAGAGCCCTCTCTAAGCCTAGGAAAACTAGGTCCTTGGACTCCAAAGTGGTATGATGTGGTTCCCTGCAGAATTTTTTTTTTGCCAATCTTGCAAATCACAGGGCTCTAATTTAGTGGAGACCATACTGTGGAACTAAGTTATTAAAACAACTTAATATTCACTAAAGAACTAAGAAAACCCCTTTTAAAACTTAGATGGCCCAAGTGTTATCCAAGACCAGTATCTAGTTGCTGATGGTGGACAATAGCCAGCCTCAAAACAATTAAAATCATCCACCTGGTCACTCTACTAGTTTTCAGTAGGTCTGTTGATTCCACTGGTTTTCTACAGACTTCACTGGGAAAATTATTGAGAAATCTGTATATTGAACCCAGTCAAAATACTTTGTCAATAAAGTATTTCTTTCACAAATTGGTTTTTTTTTTAACTATTATAAAACTCTCAACCTTTCTAAACCTTGGGTCCAAATTCTGGCTTATAAAAGAATCTGTACCAGATCCCATCCTGACCCAAACCCTCCTGCAATAATTGACAATATAGAGTACATCATAAGTAAATCTCCTAGATCTAAAGATCCAACTATTAGAAGAACTATTCACAAAGCAATTTCCTTACCTAAAAACCTTAAAGACTTAAAAGGTATCCTATCTAGCTCACCCCTGGAACAAAGCTTGTCCAGGACTACATCTCATAATTGGATAACCCAGATAATCTTGGACTCATCCATCTTACAACAGAATCCTGTTGTACTAACTTCAACCCCCATTCATACACCCATTGTTCACCTTCCCCCTTTTAACCCTCCACCTCCACTTGTTAACCCTCCTTTGTTTACCCAACCCCCAACCATGGAAACCTGGTATACCCCATTAGTTTTACCATTTCCTTTAGTAGTTCTACCACGAGACTATCAGTCCAAGATTCCCTTATATGATGCAAGTAGTTCTACAACTGCTCAACAACATGTGGATAGAATGAATGACTATTTTGACAGACAAGAAATAGATGATGAAACTGTTAAACAAAGAATGTTTTCTCAAAGCTTAGGGGGAGAAGCAAGAAAATGGTTTAAAGGCCTAACCCCCAATAGTATACATGATCTCCCTACTTTTCATCAACTTTTCTTAAATAAAGGGAAGTCAAGAAGAACCCTCTCCAAATTTTATCAGAGTATGAAAACATCAAGAGAAACGTTGGAGAGGGTGTCCAAGAGTACTGCACTAGGTTCAATAGTGTATATAATGCCCTCCCTACACGGATGAAACCTCCACAAGTTCTAGCTCTAATGAAATTTCCAGATGGATTTGACCAAAAAATGGCTTTCCAACTAAGAGAGAGAGACCCTCTTACATTAGAAGACATGTAGTGGGGTGAAGTGAGTGTAGAGGCCAATCTGATTTCCAAAAGGGCTAGAATGAGTAATGAAAAGAGAGTCACATATAGGGAAGAGGCTATAGCCTCGACATATGATACTAAAATTGACAATCTTGTTAGAACTATGGAGAGGATGATGGAGAGAATAAACATAGATGAGACAAATTATCCTAGAGAAAACCAAGCAGCTCCTCAAAAAAGAAATCAAAACCAAAACCAAGACAAAAAAATTTAGAAGAAATCCCCCTCAAATAAGATAGAGAGGACCTAAGCAGCAAATCAGGCCTCATTTCCAAGAAAACTATGTTGATGAGGATGAGGAGGTGATTGAGGAACCAGAAAAAATTCAAATCAATCTGATGGGAGTAAACAATGAGGATATTGTTTTTCTCACTACGGAAGAACAGGGCATATTTTCCCCAAATGAAGAAGAATTCCTAGAATCTGAAGATTATAAACAAGTATTCGAAAGTGCCGTCATGTAAGTGCATAAGCAACATGACCTCAGAATCAAGAAAACCAAAGATACTCCCAAGAGAAACATCCCAGAAATTTCTGTTAGGAAGACCCCTGAAAATGATCCTAAAAATACAACAGGAAATTGAAACGTAGTGGCTAAAAGTTATGATAAAAATAAAAACAAAAACATTCCAGAAAGCAACGCTAGTACATCAACTAGTAGCTCTAATAAAACTGATTCTACTAATACCTCTAGAACAAATCAACAAGCTGAAATTGCTGTGAAAATAGTGTCTAATAAAATTGATCTGAACCTGCCAAAAACATAGACATCCTTCAATATTGAGAATGAAATTGCCAAGATAAAAACATCCATACCTCTTACTGAATTAGTTGGTGAAGATGTATATAGATCCCAAGTTCTTAAAGCTTTAAACATAGGAGAAAATGTTGATACTGTAAACTTGAATGATGACAAAAATGAGCTTTTGTTTGGACCTAAAGTGGAAAGAAAATTTCAAGAGGGAGGTGTGCCTCCATTTTATGTCAGCCTGAACATTCAAGATAAAATCCTCCACAATGCCATGTTAGATTCATGAGCTTCACATAACCTCATTCCAAAGGTAGTAATGGAAAGACTAGGCCTTGAGATAACTAGACCATAAAAATATTTATACTCTTTTTATTCCAGTAGAGTTAAATGTCTAGACCTAATCAAATATCTCTATGTTAATCTAGCACAAATACCAGCTAAGAGCCTAGTAATGGATATTCTAATGGCTGAAATTCCCCCTAAATATGGCATGCTCTTATCATGCTCATGGGGAGCTAAACTTCAAGGTACCCTCCAAATGGACATGACCTATGCTACTATACATGTCTTTAGTCAACCAAGAATAATATATAGGGAAACCCATATGAAATACATGGTCAGCAGTCAAGAAAAACCTAATAACTCCCATCTCTATTCTGTCCACACAAACCTTGATTCATTTATCCTTTACAATGATGAAAACATTAATGAAAAAGTGAAAATAAATGAGAAAATAGTTGAAAAAGAGGAAGAAGAGGCAGAATGGTCAGAATAGTCAAACAAGGCAGAGCAAATAAAAAATGAACAACATAATAACCAACATGGTGGCAACCATAAGAATAACATAATGGTAAACCTGAAACTGAATCTCCATGGACTATGAGCTTTGATGATTCTTGTGGTAAAACTGGTTCAAGAGCAGGTGTTTGGGTACACAACACTGAGAATAATCATGCAGAAGGTCATTCATATAAAATGAACTTCCAATTTACAAATAACATAGCATAGTATGAGGCACTCCTCCCAATGCTACAATTACTCAAGAAATTAGGAGCCAAGAGGATTGATGTCCATGGGGATTCTGAGCTAGCCATTAGGTAGATTAAGGGATAATATTCAGCTAAGCATCATATATTAAGAGCTATATAGGAATGATGCCTTTGACCTCCTAAAAACATTCAAAGAATATGATCTTGCCTTTTTCCCAAGAAATCAAAATATCCTTGCCAACGGTCTAGCCTTTGCAGCCAGTACTTGTCAAAAACCTTATAATAAAAAAAAATACACAATACAAGTCAAATACAGACTAAAAATCCCTGATAATATAAAATATTGGAAAGTTTTTGAAGGTGACAAACAGATTGAATATTTCTTGCAGTCTAGAAATGAGTTTGAAATGCCAAAATCAGGCTCAAATCATGAAGAGGACTACTCTACTGAGGAAAAAATAGGCAAGGAGGAGGCCACCCATGATGCTGATATAAATATGTTAGAAGAAGAAAACCCACATGGGACAGAACTATGTGAAGATCCAAAGAAAGAATATTTTGAAGTGTTGTAGTATAGAGATAACAACCTGCCAAAATTGTCCCTCTTGAATAAATTTTTTATTTTAATGATGTGTCTAAGAAGCCAAAGATGGAATCCACTGAAGAAAATTTAGAAGAATGCAATATAGGCAGTGATCAAAGAACCAAAATGATAAAAATTTTAAAGACACTGCCAAAACATGTAAAACATAAATATATTGAGTTGTTCCAAGAATTCAGTGATGTGTTCGCTTGGAGCTATGAAGATTTGAAATCCTATGATACATATATCATTCAACACAAGATCTCTCTCAAAGAAAACCAGAATCCCTTTAAACATAAATTACGCAGAATAACTCCTGTCCAACTGCCTCTGGTTGAGAAATAAATAAATAAAATGCATAATGTTGGAATAATAGTCCCACTCAGGTACTCAAAATTGGTTTCAAATCTTGTATCTGTGAGGAAGAACATAGGAGAAATTAGGCTCTGCATAGACTTCAGAAATTTAAACAAAGCATCCCTAAAGGAAAATTACCCTTTACCAAAGATGGATCAAATACTGCAAAGGGTAGTAGGCTCCAAAATAATATCTCTGCTTGATGGATTTTCAGGGTACAATCAAGTACTGGTACATCCAGATGATCAACACAAGACAACTTTCACCACACCTTGGGGCACCTTCATGTATATTAAGATGCCTTTTGGGTTAATGAATGGTGGAGCTACTTTCCAAAGAGAAATGGATATTTCTTTCTCAGAAGAAATAGGTTACTTCATTTTGATATACCTTGATGACATAACAATTTACTCAAAAACTGATGAAGAACACCTAGCTCACTTAAGGAAGGTCTTTGAAACGTGCATAAAGTATGGCTTGTATTTGAATCCCAAGAAAACTTTGTTTGGCATTTAAGAAGGGAAGCTTTTAGGCCACATCATATCTGAATAAGGGATCAAGATTGACCCAAAGAGGATTGAGGGAATATTTCAAATCAGTCGTCCAAGTAACATCAAAGAGATGAAATCTTTCAATGGCAAGATAAATTTCTTAAGAAGGTTCATACCAAACCTTGCAGAACTCCTAAGAAATATTACTAACATGCACAAAATAGAAACAAGATTCAAATGGACCATAGAAGGAAAGAAATCCTTTGATTTGGTGAAGCAAGCTCTTACCCAAACGCATTTTTTAATCAACCCTGACTTCACCAAAGACTTATTAATTTTCTCCTTTGCATCAGAACACACAGTTGCTGCTATCTTATTACATAAAAATATAGAAGGACAATAGCAGCCCATAGCATTCTTCAGCCAAGCATTAAGAGATCCACCTCTGAAATATAATATCATGGAAAACAAGATTTTTCGTTAGCCAAAGCACTAAAGGATTTTAGAGTCTACATTCTACATTCACACATCATTGCATTTGTGCCTCACACAGTGGTTAAAGACATACTTAAACAAGATCCTGATGGAAAAAGAGGTAAGTGGATTGATATTATCTTAGAATATGACCTGGAAATCAATCCCACCAAGCTAATCGAAGGACAAGGATTGGCTAAGTTGATGTCTGAAACAAATTTTCAAGCACTAGACATAAATATGATTCACTCACTGGATGAACAAGAGGAGACGACGACTCCACCTATTGAGGAAGAATTTCTAAACTCACCCTGGTATGTTGATATATTATATGTGCTTTTTAATCTAAATATTCCTCCTGGTTTGTCCAAAAAAAAGGCCATATTCTTGAACCTTAAGGCTGTAAATTTCTGCATTTTGGATAAAGTTTTGTATTGGAAAAACTCTGGTGCTGTATTGCTTAAATGTTTGCCTAAGGAAGATGTTGATAGGATCATGCATGAATTCAATGAAGGAGGATGTGGAGGCCACTTCTATTAGAAAACCACTGTTAATAATATCCTTACGGTTGGTTTCTATTGGCCTACCCTCTTCCAAGACAACCACAAAATGGTAATTTCCTGTCATAAATTCCAAATTTTTGAGGGTAAAAGAAAACTGCTCCCTTTGCCATTACATCCTATATTTGTTGAAGCTCATTTTCAACAATGGGGTCTTGATTTCATTGGATAAATCTACCCTCCCTCCTCTTCCCAGCATAAATGGATCCCTACTGTAACTGACTATTTTACAAAGTGGATAAAAGACATTCCCTGCAAGACTGCCATAGACTCAATAATTATTAAATTCATTGAGAATAACATTTTGTCTAGATTTGGATGTCCTAGAAAAATTATTACTGATAATGTTGCTTCCTTTAGATCCAAGAAAATGGTGGACTTGTGTCATAGATATCGTATTAATTTGGGTTATTCTACATCTTATTACCCTCAAGGTAATGGGTTGGTTGAATCCTCAAACAAAATCTTGGTGAACATGATCAAAAAGTTGTTGGAAGAAAACAAGAAATCATGGCACAAAAAATTGGTACATGCACTATGGGAAGACAGGCTAAAAAATAAGAAATCAATTGGTATGTATCCCTATCAGCTAGTATATGGAACAAATGCAGTCTTCCCAACAAGCTTGGGGGTGTCAGTAATGAAGCTCATTCAAGAAGTGGAGTCTGAAGAGAATGACATACAAAGAAGAATGAACCAAAATATTCAACTGCAACAAACCAGAGAAAGAGTATACAACATAACACAATTGTTACAAGAAAACATCAAGAATATTTTTGACAAAAGGACCAAGGAAAATGATTTCAGCATTGGAGACAAAGTGTTGAAGTGGGATTCAAGAAGAGAGGAAAAAGGCAAGCATGGAAAATTTGACAACTTATGGAAAGGTCCATACATCATCCATTCTGCAAGAGGTAATAATTCATTTTTCCTACAAGAAATGGATGGAACAGAATTGTTTGGAGGTCATGTCAATGGCAGGATGCTCAAGCATTATTTCAGTTGAGAATCTCTATTTTAAGATTTTTTCATTGTATATAACATTTTTTAAACAAAAATATTAGAAAATTGATACAAAAAAGAAAGGAAAGAAAAGAAGAAAAGAAGGCAGATAAAAAGAAAAAGGTAAGCCCCATACCCAAAAATAAAATTTCTGAAAGTGTGCAAATCCAAATGCCACTACTTTGAAAATGAAGTCTTGTTCAATCATACAGCCTAATCATGATTGGAAAAAAAAATTGAATTTTTGCTAATAAGTTAGAAATGAAGATTTTCCAAACTATTTAAACTTGGCTTATTAGTAGGTAAATAGAAATATACATTGGTTCCATAGCCTAAATCTGAACCAAAAGAAAGGGATGAGTGATAAATGAAAGATTCAAGACCAAAACCCTCACTTTAGTTTACTTTTTCCAAAATAATATTGTGTGCAGCTTGTCCAAGATGCCACAATTCATGATGATCAAACTGTTTAATCTTGATTTAGTCATGCTTTAAATTTTATGTTGATAAATAGTGAATGAAAATCTTTCAAACTGTTTAATCTGAAAAGACAAGTAGATTTGGTAGATAATAAAAGAGCTCATCAGTATAATTTGAGCCTTTGGATGTTATAAGGGTAGAAAAATATAGTTTTTCTTTAAAAAGAAAAATGATGTCAAGGGTTTGCTAGTCCAAATGCACCCAAATGAAGAAAAAATGTTAGAGTATAATGATCGGTAGGAATATTTGATTTACAGGAATCATGATGTTTAATTTTTGAAGGCCACAGTTACAAAAGTTGCAGCAGATTAGCAACTACATAATGAAAATAAAAGAAATACAAACAGGCTGTTAGTATGAATCTTTTGTCGAAATGTACGCAAAAAGACCACTTTAGCTATGCATAACAAATAGCCCTAACATCAAATATGGCTTCCAATATCTTCAAATCTGCAGTTAGTTGATCAAGACAAAAGCTACACAAATCCATATCTATGCATAAAAATACATTAAGCAGTGAAAATAAGGTTTTTCTCCATGCATCCAATAGACAAGACAATAGCAATATTTTTTGAAAGAATTTTTATATTAAGGGCACCCGAGAGGAAAACAAGAAAGGTGTTTCCAATTCTCCTCAATGGGATGGGTTCTTGAAAGTCTTCAGTGCTTCAGATCTAGCATTTCTCTCTCTTGCTGGTGTAGGAAACCCAGATAAACATAGAACTCAAAGGGAGGTCACAAAGTAAAAAGTAGAGAATGTGACAATGATAATGGCTCAAAGTCAGAACAAAAGCATAGATCTAGAGTGATCTAATGAGCAACAAAAGGTGACAAATGAATGAGAAAACCCTTCTATTTATAACAAAATATTGGGTCATTCTAGATCTTGGTGTATGATTAAAATAATATTAACCAAATCTAGATCCACCTTTTATGGAATATTTTATTATATTTGTTGGAGGGAAAAGGCATTTGACTTGGATCAAATCCCTTTATTTGTAAATAATAAATAAATAAATGATTTATTTATTATTTAAGGAAGTGGTTGAATGATAATTAAATAAATAGTGATTTATTTAATTATTTATAAATGATTTAGTCATATTTAACAAGGAATATTATTTAAATAGGATTTAAATAATTATTCCTAGAATTTAATAAGATAAATAAGTATTTATCTCATTAATTTCCTTGTTTTGGGTTAAATATAACTTGGAATAATAATTAAATTATTGCTTAATTAATTATTCCATGAGGAAAATTAAACAAATAAAGATTTGTTTAATATTTCCTTTTGGGGTTTCCTATTTGGACCATAAACAACCTAATAAATGTGTTTTATTAAGTTATTTTACATAGCGAAAGAAATTTTACTTAGGGTAAAATTGGTCTTACATGGTGCACTTGGGTCCATCTAATGATAATAGGTTTAGATGACCAAAAAATGGTGTAACATATTTCCCCCCAGTGTGCGAGTGTTAGGAGAAAATCGTATGACCGAAGTACGTTGTAAGAACTCAATCATCAGACATCAAAAGGGAAGTCAGAGAGAGACATGTAAGGTAGCCTAATGTGTTGAAGAACTAGACCCTGAGGAGATGAGACTTACAGGTGCAACAAGTCTCTTTTTATGAGAGGTTACTTGTACTAGAGGCGGCGGGGGAGGCATACCTATGCCCGTCGAGACAAAGTACAAAAGAATAGTGCGTCTAGTAAACAAGGAACCAAACTATAAAATACATGCTGGCATAAATAGGAGCCAGATAAAAGATACAATGAGAAATCCCACATACATGATGTGCCTGGGATAACAACCAGGACTTATACAATAATATCTGAGTACATGAGATACAAATACAACCCAAATGCCTCCTATAAATGGGGAAGGGCTCGCAAAATCTGACTGATACATGAAAATCAAAGAGGCGCTGCAAGCAGCTAAGGCCGACATCATCAAATATATGGAGCTACATTGAAAGCTAGAATGAAGAGGTCATCCGGGCATGTGGGGGGCTACCTGTAGGGCCATCCCCTCATGAGGGTCGAGACATCTCACACACACCTGGGAATCACCGATATTTTCTGCTGCATCACTGGACCATCAAGTATATGGATCTTGATCATGTTGAAAAGGAGCTGGAGGTGAGAAAAAATCAAGTCAAATGGAAATGAGAAACCCCTTTGCTTGATCCGAGGCCTCGAACGAGTGTGGAAGCTGGAACCAAGGTACACTGCTCTCTAAACCTTTCTTCTAGAATGAATGAGTTGATGTCAACAGAAGGAGGTCCACCATAGGTGAGGCAATAAGGAATTCTCAACTAAGGCACAAGAGAAAATAGTAGAGCCACTGGCAGACTGACACCAATGAAGATGATGAAATGGGGGGTACTGAGTAGCGAATGGATGACTTCCCCTGTTAAAGCATAAAGGGCATGGATGACCTGGCAGTGACTAACACAATATCATGAGGGATAGGGGATAGTGGGACTGAAGGCCATAATGTGCGACATGAGAGAGGGACCGGGCAATGAAAGATGGAGGACTATAGCGAGATACAAAGGGACTCGGGATAGATTCCATGAATGCAATGATTACTCAACTCGAATGCTCTAAGCAAGGGTGACTCGATGGTGCTGCCACACAGTAAAGGTCCAGATGGGGGACCATAAAAACATGAGTACAAGGGGGTATCTCATGATGAAAATCAACATGAACGAGGATGAGTAAAGAGGCAAAGCGGTGCCCCCATTACGAGTGTTGTAAGTGAGTAAATTTGATTCGGAGGAGAGGTGAATAGACCCTTCATGGAAAAAATGTGTTTAGGTGAAGTATAAAATCATAAAAAACTAACAGATACCCATTATAGTGCTCGGTGAGAGCTTTCCAACAGTGTAGATGGTGTGTCAAATGAGGCTACGGTTTGGTCACAGCGGGCAAAAGAAAAATCAGGGGTTTTTCTTCTAATAAGGCATTTTCCCTCCAAATGTAGTCATTTGCTTGTGTAGCTGTGGTGAATGTAGAGAGGAGAGAAGGCCCTAAATCTTACGGCGATCGTAGCGGACAAACTGACCATTGGAATCGAGATCCGTCAGTTGCAGGTAAGAAGCCTAATCCTACTCTTTCTTTTTGATGGATAGAAAGTTCAAATTAGGGTTTCAAATCTCAAGAACAACCCCTCCCTCATCTTCACGACTAGGTCACATTATTTGGGCCAAAAACTGCAACCTTGGAAGCAGGTTTTGGCCTAAAAAGTGCGACCTGTCCCACGATTTGGCCAAAAAGTGTGACCTCTCAGATGAAGGTGATTTCAATGCTGTTGTGGGATGAGAGTTGGGTTTTTTGTAGTTGGATACAGTTTTTCCTATCTGTAGACTAACAATTATGATGTTTTTGTGCAGATATGGCAGATATATGGATCAATTGGAGAGAGAGAGAGATCCGGGTACATTACGGATGGAGATCCAAGAAGATCAGGGTGTCCATCATGCACTGGCCAGGTTCAGGGTTCTGAAATTTGTGGAGAACCCTCTGATGAGAGCTGGGGAGCCCTTCTTGGCCCAGATTGTCAATTATTGGGATCCAGATCATGAGGTCTTTATAGTGTAGGGGCACAGGATCGAGTTGACAGTCCAGGATTTGTATTTCTTGACTGGTCTCCCACCATTAGGGATGGTGGGAAATACACAACCAATGTTACCGTGGGGGTGTAACATCATGGAGTTTGTAGAGCGACATTGCCGACTGGCCCTCCAAGTCAAAGGGACTTAGATACTGATTGGGGATCTAGAGAGGTTAGAGACCTATGCAGTGGCGGCAGTAGTGTTGTGGATCCTGGGTATCCAGGTGCTCCATCACATCACTGGAGGGTAGATGATGATTGTGGAAACAATGTTGAGTGGGACCTACTATGGGTGGGCCCAAATGATGTTGGTGTCGTTGAAATGACAACTGTCACTTTGCAAGCGGCAAGTGAACCATGATTTCTCGTATGGGACCGTATTGTGCTCCTTTTTCGAGAAGATCCCGACCTTGCGACCTCATGTACAGCTACTAGATGGGGGTCCGAGAGAACCCAGGATGTGCAAGTGGGGGCACTCACTGTGTAGAGGAGGAGGAGGAGGAGGGGTGGTCGGGCAGGTGTTCCAACCAGAGTTCTTTGCCCATTGGGATCAGATGTCATTGTACATGGACGACTATCCCTATAGTGGGATGAGTTATTGTGGAGAGCCAGACTTTCCATTTCCGCTTGGTCGAGTATGGGGGCCCGATGGTAAGTGACAAGTAACTAATATTTTATGTGCATGTTAAAGTTTTTGAATAGTATATATGGTACTGATTCTTATACTTTTGGTATGCAGATATAACTCGAGTAAAACCGGCCAGATATATGGGACGACCTGCAGTAGCAGGGACTGCAGGTGCTAGTGGATCGAGAATGGCACATAATGAGGATATGACCACCCTCCTGGAGGACATCCGTCATAGATGTGAGGGGCTACTTACCAGTGTTTCAGAGCGGGGTTGGTAGGACTTAAACGACCAATACAGAGAGCTATGTATTGTTCTACCTTCGGAATGGCGAGGAGTCATGTAGCGCATGGTGATGGCGGGTCAGACTGTGTGTGATCTACGAGCCGCGGGAGCAGAACCATTGGCTCAGGATCCTCCAGAGAGTGATTAGATGTGGGGTAGGTGGTGCCCCCTAGTGTGTATGTAGGGGCAAGTGTTGCCCCCCAGTTTTGAGATGTGTTTGTTGTAACATGCGATGGGCATGTCATATGTATCAGAGTAAAGGGACTCTAAAAACATGTTGTATGACACATATTATGGATATGCATTGTTTTGATGATTTTAAATGTTATTGTCTTTTAGGAAATGTGTGTGATAAATGCCAAACTAGAACATGGTTTGCAATGCTATCTACGTAGTGATTTTGTTCTCTAGGTACATGATTGAAAGTAATGAATCTAAATTCACGTATTAAAAGTTTCACTCGTAAATATCGTCTAAACAGGATAGGATTATGCACACGATAGACCCCATTGAGTTGCAGGACAAGAAGCAGGGGATCTAAATGAACATGTAGATGGAGGATGCGATGAGAGAGGGAATCGGCTAAGAGGCCACACACTGCATCATATTCGGCCTGATTATTGGTGGCAGTACCAATGCAGACCCCATTAGAGATAACAAGGGTATGCAAGAGGGTAAAGATGGCCCAAGCTATCGAGGCTAGATTCTGGGAATAGCGACTTGCCCCATCGGCATAGCCAATATAATGTGTGGACGGGAGGTCCTGCAAAATAGTGTCACAAGACAACAAATGGGAGGAAGAAGAACAATGATGGTAGCGTGAGTGTAGAGTAGACATCAAACAAAAACTACGGGAGGGAGTAGCCTGGATAGGATGGCTATAACTCATAAACCGAATAGAGGGTGATGTATGAGAGCTACGAGTGGAATAGCTGGAGCTCATGCTGTGGGGAACATCATAGATATGGATGGTATCATCCTAGTTATGGGTGGGAAAGAAAAGGTAAAGGAAACCACATGACGTTGAAAATCTACCTAAATAATCAGCATGGGAATAGGGGCTCACATACGAATCGCCATGGGGGATGACAGAAGAACAAGTAAAAATATGGTCAAATGATTTGGAGCCCAAGAATGTTGCTGAAGGGAGATCAAGAAAAATAGACAGAGGGGATTTAGAGGGAATGTACTTCAAGGGTTTCACAGATGATGATAGGTATAGGATGGGGGTGGCAGGTTCTGTCATCTCAACATTAGGGGGGGGGAATGTCAATGGTAGCAAGGGGATCCTCGAGTTGACTCGATGCATACTGCGTGAGGATGGGAGAGGTAGATTGATTTTTTTCAACCTCATACTCACGAATGACCTCTAAAGAGGCTCTGTAATGCGTTAGGTGAGGAAAATGGTGAGAATAATGGCCATGGAAACCACACAAAGCACATGGTTTTTTGGTTCGAAGATTCTTTTGGTTCTTGGCTGCGGACGAGGAAGAAACAGAGGATTCTAGGACCGTAGACTCAGGGAACGCGACTTTAACCATGGGTTTAATATAGGGAAACTCGGGACAAGTATGGGTGGCATGACAAACACCATCACACAAGGCACAAGGCTTGGCGGGTGGAGGAGGGGTAGGATCAATCGGGGTAGCCTTGTCTTTGGATTCCCCCTTGCGAGATTTGGCTTTCTTTCCCATAGCTGTCACAACAGGAGAAGTGTCTTGTTGAGGTGTTGGTGGCACTGTAGCAATGGAAGAAGCTAAGGGAATTGGTTGAACTGGTGTCAAAGAAAGGTATGGTTTGGGTTGATCTGGTGGGGTCTCGGCTGGAGGGTTAAGGTACCAGAAGGGTATTCCCAAGGTCAAATTGGGGATGGAAAGGGTGGCCATGATGGGGATCGAATAGATTCTGGGAGGGGGAGAAAGGAAAGGTATCTGACCAGCAGGGTAATGGCCAGGAGGGACGGCTCCAAGATGGTTGAGACCTGGGGGAACCGACCCAAGAGGGTAGAGAGGCTCATGGGTACTAGTTGGATGAGAAGGTCCAGAAGGAAGAGGTTCGGTCAGCTGGGGTGAAGGGCTAGGAGCGGGTTGCGATGGGCGAGGTTGAGGTTGCTGACTAGCCGAAGTGGGCCGTTAAGGTCAGCTCGAGGCGATTACATCATGCAAACATTCACTAAGCTGGGATCAGAGATAGGAGGAGGAGGAAGACCAAGGAAGGTTCTAAGAAAGGAGGACTCTTTGTAGATGCCTGGGGTAACACTGGTCAAAGAATTGACGATTTGATTATTGGATATAGAAGAGATGGTCGACTCAGGGGAGGTCTGAGATTTTGGCTCATGATATGTCAATTGGTCAATGGTGACTATATTTCCATTGTGAGGGAAAAACATCTTGCAGTGGACGGCGGATGGGACATCAGACATGGCATAGGTGTAGCTACGCCCCAAAATAATGTTATAATCAAGAGGGGTGTCGATGAATTCAATGTCAATGCAAACAGTCTTGCCCACAAGGGTGATAGGACAATTATAGAATAGGCCAATGGGCTAGGAGGCATGGCCATCCCACGCACGAAGGGTGATTATGGAAGGGGCCAGCTTAGGAGATCTGAGTTGTTTCCAAATCGAATCAGACATCACACGGGCAGATGCCCCCTCATCAATAATACATCGAGACACATTAGCATTCTGGATTTTGACTGGGATTTGGAAAGCGACGGAAGCAGGAAGGGGAGGATGATCTAACTGACGGGTGTCGAAAACCATCAATTGGTCATCAGTAGGATCTACAGCACCCATGGCGGATAGTAGAGCCTTCCTTTGAGAAGTACATGACTGGAGGAGTTCTAGTGTTGAAATGGCAGCAGGAGACTGCGCCAAATCATCTATTATGCTATACGAATGAGCAGCTTGACCAGAAGTAGAATTTCGGCGTAATGGGCCCTTAGGAACCTTGGTAGGAACCTTAACTTTGGGCTGAGGGATTTGCAAAGGACCATTGGGTGTCGAAAGAGGCTTTGTAGGACCTAAAGAAGGTGACTCGGGGACAGATGGAGCGAGAGGCTTGGGGTACTGATGAGACCGAGTTTGAAGGTTAAGGTCGATGGTGAGAGGTTGGTCAAAATTCATCATGAGGATCTGGTAATTGGAGGAACCAGAAAGGGAAGGTTGAGTGGTTACCAGGGCATGAGGTGGTTGAGTAGCCATGAATCCTTGTTGAGGGAAAGGATCGGTAAACACAATTGGTTGAGAAGTAGCTGCATCAGGGGGAACAGTAGGGGAGGCATGTTGTCCTCTCAATGTGGCCTGAGACTCCCACATCTGCCGCATCTGTGGTAATAGGGGGCAATCGTGAGTGTAATGACCGTAAACACCACAACACAAACAAGGCTTATTTGTATGAAGGGGCCTGTCCGGCTTGGGCTGAGTTCCCTGTTGCTGGTTAACGGTGTTAGAGTCAATACTAGAAGGATTGGATCCGTGATTACCAGGGGCAGATTGATTTGTATTTCCTTTCCTCTTTCTTTGAGAAGAAGTAGGATTAGTCACACCCTGTTGTGCAAAGACTTGCCCCGACTGGCATCGTAATTGTTATTGCGGGGGTTGGGAAGGAAAGGGAGGTAGAGGTGAAAATGTGGAAGGAGCTCAGGCACCAGGCTGTGGATAAGGATACTGGACAGGGTGGGCAACATTGAGGTAAGCAGGAGGTTGGGCAAAAGGAGGAGGCATGCAGTATCTTGGATACATGCTACCTGGAGGGGGAAAGTGCTGGAGGTGCTGGCCCCTCCTAGAGGGAAACCATAACCCATAGGAGGTTGAGCCTATGGATGCAAAAGAGCTCCAATGATATCGTCGGCAGAGTGAGATGCCCCCGGGGCGTTAGCACCACCGGGTCTGGGGAGGTCAGGAAGGACAGTATAAACATAACCAGACTAAGCATAGATGAGGTCATATTTCAAGGCTATTTGGAGGGTGGCTTCTTCAGTTTGAGGGAACTGGGATGTGACATCTTTTCTGATGGCGGGTAAGAGAGATCGGAGGAACCAATCCATGTAGACCCAATCTTCAAAGGTGGGAGCCCGATATAAGCTCCTTCTTCTCCGCCATTCCTGGACATGAGAGGAAAGGTGGGTCGAAGATGATTGACGGAAAGAAGTCAAGAGTTTGGTACCAGTGTCGTATCAGAGAGGGAGCTGGAAATAAGATAAGAAGGCTTGGGAAATGGTCGCAAAGGTGGTATGGGAAGAAGTAGTCTGATCAACATACCACTTAGAAGCTTCGCCTGTAAGCGTGCATTGGAACAATCTCAGATGGATGGAATCATTGGTAATGGAATTGGATGAACACCACATGTGGAAAGATCGGATATGGTTGGAGGGATCCTCACCGGCAAGGCCTTCGAACCTGAGAATGCCGGAGGGGAGCTTGGTGGGCATAGTAGGCCAACTAACATCGTGGCGAATAGGATCATTGATCAACTGATTGAAATCGTGGAGACTGAGACCTACCATATAAGGGAGAAAAGGGATAGTCGAGGTAGTTCCCGTGGTGGTTCCACTAGTAACAGACCCAGCATTAGGGCCAGGGTTGCTGCTAGCGTTAGGCCCTGGACTAGACATGGTGAAGGTAACAGGGGGAGAACTAGAAGTAGGGGGAGAACCCAAAGAATCAAAAGAAGAGTTGGAGTGTGGACTCAGGGGAGGACTAGCTCGATGAGGGTAGGAAGGAGTAATTCGACCAACCAGAAACTAAGGGTGAAGGCCAAGAAGTCTTTGGGATATACGTCTTGGGGGCACAATGATGACAGCACAAAGGGAAGAAGAAATTGACTGACAAGGGCAGGGAGGTGCAGAATCAAGCGATTACAATGTCGAAATAAGGGCATAAAGGTGCAGTGTCAATTAATTTTAAAGTCTTTTCCTGGCAGTGTGAACCAAGCTCTTCTTCGCTTAGGGTCAGTGTGTGGTGTGTGTTAATTTTAATTTTTAAACCCAGATGTTTTGAGAGTAAAAGAAAAAAGTGTGCTGCGTAATTGAAATCAAATCTGCAGATAACAATATATAAAACAGAAAATTAATAGCTAACAATGCATCAATCTAACCCAAGAAGGCGGGTCTCTCAAAACTAGCCTAAAAGAGGGAAAAAATCTAGTCAAAACACACTAAAAAGGGGCCAATAGATCTAAGGTCGGGAGGGATTGGGATCTAAAGGATAAATCTGCTAGAAAGAGGTGTAGAGAACAAAAAAAAGGCAGAGGCAAGGTTGCTGCAAAAAAGGAGGACATCAACTAAAGGGAAAAGGGACAGGGAGGTGACCATAAAGGAAAACCCAAAAAAAACTATATGAGGTGATTTGAAAGGGAGAAGAGCTGATCTAAAAGGGATCTGAAAGTGAGGTATCAGATCTGAAAAGAAAAAGACTAAAACTCTAAAAATTCAGACGACTGAAATAGCTAAAAATTTTCCACAAAAAGTGGAGGGTACTAAAGCCCTAAGTGGCTAGATTCCCACTTAGTTGAGTAAAAGAGATAAAAAATAGGTGTAAACGGGCTGAGACAGAGACTGGAAAACCCTGACAGAAGCTTCAAACAAACCTAGAAAAATTACTGAAAAATTGCAGAAAAAAATGCAGGTCACAGGTTCTGACCTGTTTTCTGTCCAGGTCGCAGATTCTGGGCTGAAAAGTGCTTCCTAGGTCATAGGTTTTGGGCCTAAAAATGCTTCCTGCAGTCCAGGTCATAGGTTTTGGGTCGAAAAGTGCTTCCTGCAACTCAGGGTGTCTCGGCAGCAGATTTCAGAAAAAGTTGTCGTCTCAGTTGCGGCTGATGTCTGTTACCTGCGCAATAGGGCTAGAAACACACGGAAGTTAGAAATTTTAATTTTTGAGGGTTTTATAGGTGAAAAATGACATAAAAATAGAAAAAACAAAAAGCTGAAAAGAAACCCTAGGGTTTGAAGCAGCTAAATATGCAGGAATATGAAAAACGACAGTGGTCGTAATTGAAAACCCGTGTGGAGTCGTCAGTTGTTAGTATGAATATTTTGTCAAAATGTACGCAGAAAGACCACTTTAGCTACGCATAACAAATAGCCCTAACATCAAATATGGCTGCCAATATCTTCAAATCTACAGTTAGTTGATCAAGAAAAAAGCTGCACAAATCCAGATCTATGCATAAAAATACATTAAGCATTGAAAATAAGGTTTTGCTCCATGCATCCAATAGAAAAGACAAGAACAATATTTTTTGAAATAATTTTTATATTAAGGGCACCTGAGAGGAAAACAAGAAAGGTTTTTCCAATTCTCCTCAATGGGATGGGTTCTTGAAAGTCCTCAGCGCTTCAGATCTAGCATTTATCTCTCTTGTTAGTGTAGAAAACCCAGACAAACATAGAACTCAAAGGGAGCTCACAAAGTAAAAAGTAGAGAATGTGACAATGATAATGGCTCAAAGTCAGACCAAGAGCATAGATCCAGAGTGATCTAATGAGCAACAAAAGGTGACAAATGAATGAGAAAACCCTTCTATTTATAACAAAATATTGGGTCATTCTAGATCTTGGTGTATGATTAAAATAATATTAACCAAATCTAGATCCATTTTTTATGGAGTATTTTATTATATTTGTTGGAGGGAAAAGGCATTTGACTTGGGTCAAATCCCTTTATTTGTAAATAATAAATAAATAAATGATTTATTTATTATTTTAAGGAAGTGGTTGAATGATAATTAAATAGATAATGATTTATTTAATTATTTATAAATGATTTAGTCATATTTAACAAGGAATATTATTTAAATAAGATTTAAATAGTTATCTCTAGAAAATAATAAGATAAATAAGGATTTATCTAATTAATTTCTTTGTTTTGGGTTAAATATAACTTGGAATAATAATTGAATTATTGTTTAATTAATTATTCCATGAGGAAAATTAAACAAATAAAAATTTGTTTAATATTTCCTTTTGGGGTTTCCTATTTGGACCATAAACAACCTAATAAATGTGTTTTATTAAGTTATTTTACATAGTGAAAGCAATTTTACTTATGGTAAAATTGGTCTTACATGGTGTACTTGGGTCCATCTAATGATAATAGGTTAGATGACCAAAAAATGGTGTAACACAGGCTACTGATCTACGAAAGCTAGATATTTGAGGTTCTTGACACCTCCCAAGGGAGCTTCCCTCCCTAGTTGGAGCCACTGTTAGTCTCTTGTATTCTAAAGTGTGACTAAATGACTATGTATTTTCTATGGTTAGCCGAAAATAACATTCCCTGACTATCATTTATTTTTAGAATTCTCACTGCCTTCATTATTTTCATTTTACCTATCCAATATCTCTCATTTTTCTTCTTTCAATACCCTCATGCTCTGAAAAAACTCATATTTGACCTTAATTCCTCATTTTTTTACTTTTCCCCTACCTAAAACCCCATTCCCATTACCTAAAACCCCATTTACACCCTCCCTTTCACCCTTTCCCCTCTTTTCCTTCAAAACAATGTAAAAACCTCTTTTTACATTGTTTTAAAAAATAAATTAAAATGATTCGAGACCCATAATTTTTAAATAAAACTCTGTTTTGTTTTACAAAACCCGACTCTCATTTATATTTATAACCTCAATCTAAACCTTAACCCCTCCACTTCTTTAAAACACTCGGCTCCTTCATGTCTTAAAACTCCCATTACAAACCTTACCCACCACTCTCATATAACCTTGGCCCACCTTATATTTAATTGCCTCCGCTTAAATAAACCCCCGACCCCGCATTATACAAACCTTGCATATTATAAACCCACTGCTCAGTATACCCCCGGGCCCCACCATCTGAAACTTCCCTTGATCAGATCGCCTGACCACTGTTACATCTCTGAATCCTCGATCCGACGGTCCCCAACCCATATCGCACTCCCAAATACCCACCATTTACAACATCTCGGACCTTGCGAAATGGATAGTATTTTCCCTCATCCTTTTTTCCACGCATCACTCCCTATATGGTATCGCATTCCTGTGACTAAAATCGTCTCATCGCCTATGGACCATGTGAAAAATACTTACCACCCTCACGCCATAGCCCAACACCACTGCCCCATTCAAATGTTTTGAATCCGTGATCTATCACGATAAGCCCCTATCTACCATGTGAACCCCTGTAATGTTTTTTGAAGACCCTGAAGGCCATAGCCACACACAAAAGACCCAAAGATGCCATTGTCCAGACTCTATCCATATCGCAGGTTTTAATTGAAAATTTTGTTTTTATTGTGTAGGTGATCGATATAGAAAACACATAATTTTCTTTTCTAAGTACTAAAAATGTTAAAAGTAAGCTCTCTGGGTGACGATCTAGCATCTTTGTTTATCAAAAGGACCAGGAGCATAAGGTTAATCTGAAACATCAATGGATCATGACCATCGATGATCATTCAAATGCTCCAAAGGTGACAAGAGTTATCCATAGCACAAGATTAAAAGAAATAAAAGAGTTTTACACTAGCAGCGCAGGTAGAGATGAAGACAAATGTAAAGAAAATGGTCAAATAAGAGTAACAATTAACAATTTCATAGTGGCAGTGAAGTTGAAATGAATAAAAGATCAATCAAGAGTCAAAGGAAAAAGAAAAGGTTAAAAGACAGAGTCAAGACAAAAAGTAGATAAGTAAGGTTAAAGAAAGAGATTACAGTAATTGAAGATAGTCAAAGAGAGATCAAAAATAGAAACAGAGTTAAGGAAAAGAAAAATCCAAGTTTAAAGATAGATTAGAGGTTAAAGGAAAAATCAAAAGCAAATCAACAAAGGAAGATAGATCCGAATGATAGAGAAAATCACCATTTACTTCTTCACAATCAGATTGGCCACCTACAACTAGATTTTGGGTTAATCAGCTACCACGGTTAATAAATCAGTCAGAGATATTTTAAATCAGCTCAGGAGTTATTGTAAAATTTAATGAAAAGCCAAAATGTCAAAAATATCCTAAAGTTAGCTAAGCAGTTAAGTTAAAATTTATTATTACAGCAAGTCAGCCAGAGATACTTTTCCTTGGCCCTTGCATGGTCTCAAAGGTCAAGAATACATTTAATCTATAATAACTATAGACTAAAACCCTAGATTAGGATCAACTCCTCATCTGCAGATAAATAATGCATGTATTGTTCATTATTGTTGTTGTTTGGTTGGTTGTTAGTTGGATGATTGCTAGACTGGATTTGATCAGACTTTGAGCTGCAAATTTTGTTGCACTAGAGCATTGTAATTGTTTTGGACATCAGTAATACAAGCACATTCACAAGATTCTTGGGCTACTTTAATGGTGATGTTATCCCTCTTTGTTGTTTTTTCTTATCTATTTATCATATTGTACATCATTTCTATAATAATAGAACAAAATTTTTAGATTGAGATATGTTGTTTGGGCACCTTAATTCTGTATGTTTCTATTATCCTTATGTTTTCTACTGCAAGATCTGATTAGAGAATTCAGGGGCACCCTACTCTCTAGTTCCACCTAGCTTATTGCCTTGAAGTTTACTTAGTAGAGTTTAGCTAAAGAATTTAAGGTTTGCCCTGCTCTTTAGTTTTTCTTAAACTGTTATTTTAAAGGCCTTCTTTGAATTTTGATTAAATAATTCAGGGGTGTCCTGCTCTTTAATTTCACTGAACTATTATCTTGCATGTTTTCTTTGTCTGAACGTAATAGCTAAATAATTCATGGGTGTCCTTCTCTTTAGGATTATTGGATTGTTGTCTTAAGGTTTTCTTAGTAAATATTAAATAAAGAATTCAGGGGTGTCCTACTCTTTAGTTCCTCTTAAACATTTATCTCAAAAGGATTTTCTTGTTGAAGTATAGTTAAAGGATTCTTAATTGCCCTTTAGTTTTATTGAATTCACTTTTTGTCATTTCATATTCATCTAAACTAAAAAGATCCACTTGATATAGTTAGATTTCCCTATTAAAACCTTTGCAGATTTGATGTACAATTAAAACCTTTTATGACTCAATAGTCCAATGGATTAATTATTTCTCACAGTCTATCTATCCAACTGAAAAAATCACTCAATAAATCAATAAATCAATCAAACAAAACAAAACAATCCCAGAACTTCATAACTAGCCTAAAATTAGAAAACAAAAGCATAAAGATAAACCATTTAAATCATAAACATATAGAGAGCCCTCTCTGAGCCCAGGAAGGCTAGGTCCTTGGACTCCAAAGTGGTATGATGTGGTTCCATGCAGATTTGTTTTTTTCCAATCTTAAAAATCATGGGGCTCCAACAGAAACAAGAAGTAAACTCCGGTATAGCTTCTCACTCCTTGCTACACATCCATAATAGCCAAAAATAATTAATTTTCAGACTTAGAGTTGAAGGAGCAGAAAGGTGGCCAGTTAACTTGGCCACCACTGTGAGGTATGAATAGAATAAAACTAGAAGTACACGCCACCTAGGCATGCAAAAAAAAAAAAAATTAAATTAGTGGAGTAGAGGAGAATGAGGGGAGGAAACACGCAATCCATCATGAACTAACAAGAGAAGGGAAAATTTGTCTACAACAAAATTGGAGCTGAGTCGAGTTACAGGAGCCCTCTGAAATTAGTTGCGCTTTCTAATAAAAGGAGATGTTGTCTCATCCAAACCAGTAGATTGAAAATTTTTAAAGGGAGAGATACCAACGAAAGCACACGATGCTTAAAGAAGAATAGGAAGAACCATAAAAAAACAAGAAGAACCAGAAGAAGAAGAGGAAGAACTAGAAAAAACAAGAAGAACCATAAGAAGAAGAGGAAGAACCAGCATAAATAAGAAGACCCAAAAGAAGAAGCGGAAGAGACATAGGACAAAAGAAAAATAGAAGAGATGGCCATCAAAGTCATAAATATAGAAGAAAGTGGGCGAGAAACAAACTCACAACGCAACACCACATCCCCTCAATACAAAAATATAGCTTCCGCCATGGATCCTCTGAGTGAAAAGATATAAATGCAGACCTATAGGTATTCCAAAGCAGATAAGAATAAGAGAGAGCCAGAAACTTCTCCCACAAGCCCGATTATCATTGAAGAATCACCAAGGGGGGAGGAAAGAATCGAAGAAATAATTTTGAAGGAGTAGCTGCATAAGGCACATGCAGAGAATGTAGCACTAAAGGAGAAATTGTAGAAAAAAGAGGAGCAAGTAGCCACCATGGCAGATTTATGCATAGAAGCCCTTAAGCATAGATTCTCCTCTAACTCATATGCTTTGTACCTCAAAGAAAAATGGATTCTATTTCAAATCAAAACTATAGCCTCCCATGGATCACTAGCTTTGCAATATTGCAGGCAATTCATGAATTTCTATAAGAAATATAACATGGCTGATAAGGCAAAGGTGGCAGATTTTTATGTGCATAACTTTGTGCTAACAAATCTTGATATTTGGGACCCCAATCCTATAATGGGGGATATGCAGTTAATGGCTCTAGCATCTTGGATGGTCCCTGAAGACACTAGAGCAAAAGTGATGTGGAAGGTCATGGGAAGAAGAAAAAGAGAACCCTTATATTGTTGGAATAAATACTGAGAGGGGGGGTGAATCAGTATTTAGAGCTGACTACGAACTTTGAATTCTTCTTTCTTAAAACCATATGCTACTTTACTGAATCCAACTTGTATGTTCAGAGATCTTATTATGTCTTTACTTAGATCATTGCATCATTCATTCATCTGATGTTAAGTAGTAAGCATGAATAGAAATAACAAAACAAACCATCAAACATAAGAAACACATATGAACACCAGTATTTAAGGTGGAAACCCAATTCGGGAGAAAAACCGTCGTTGCTGTTATCTCAGTCTTCAATATTTATTATAAAGAAAAATTCTTACAATTCTATGCTGGCGCAGAATTATATCGGCACGCAGGCACCCACCTGTAGAAGGCTACCACCTTCTCTCATTTTCTAGTCACCACTGGAAGGGAGCTCCAACCCCCTGAATTAACACCAGTTTGTAGAAAGCTTTCACTTTCGCAATGAAGGCTTCAACCCTCATATCTACCAACTTTCTATTAATTTCTTCATCAGATTTTTGTCAGATCTTCATGACTTCATTTTCAGATCTTCCTAGAGATTCATCATCTAGAGATCATATCCATAGGTGCATCATAGATTCAGATTCATCAGAGACAGAGTTCGATCATGTAGGTATCTCTTAAAAATTTTATTCATTAACAACCCCTTAATCTGCACGCCCCCTGTAGTATAATCCTCTTCTCCTTATATAGTTTAGCTTTTATCAATACCATGAGTAGAAAACCACTCAACCACTAATGGTATTCATATTAAAAGTCGAACCAATCCAAATTGAAATCCCAATATTCGTTCTTTCATACACGAATTGTCCCAAAGGTAATCTTTATCTTCGCCAAATAATGCTATAGCCAAGGTTAAGAAACATTAACGTGCCGCTGATGGTTTTCTTTCTTTTATTGGAATTTTATTTATCAAATTCGTGGAATTTGATAAATAAATATTATTCACAACCTTTATATAATCGAAATTTATATTAATAACCAGCGCTTTTATCAAATGGTTTTTAAATAGACCTTTGGTTCCAGCCCCAATACATAATCGATGGCTCAATCAATATAATTTAAAAACTAGGGCCCATTGCTAACAATCGTTTCCATCCGATGGCGAAGAGCACATCGCTCGGTCTTTAGATGATCCGACAGATATCGTTCGTTGATGAAGCACGTATGATAATGTGTGATGGCACGTCATACCTTGGGTAACCTTCGCGCATCTATAGCAAATGAACACTGTCCAATGACCCCTTCCTAGATCAATGACGTTTAATAATATCGCTCGGCGTCTTTGGTCGAATGTTAACGTGCAATGGCGCACTTTGATAGTGGTTTTCGTCGGTCCACCTTTGCTACGTGTCAACGTTTCTATGGAATCACTCCCCAATCAGGAAATACCGCCTATCACTGAAGGGTGGTGCGATGAAACCCGGAAACCGCCTTCACTGTTCACTTGGTCATGGTTCTGCTTTTCCACGTAGGGTTCCGTCGCACTTCCTTTTGTTACATTCTACCTCTTTCCTTCCAAGTTCCGTTCATGATTCCAAAGATTTAGTCCGTGTTCCATCGAGAGTTCAATGCCAAATATTCCGCATTATAACTGATTTTCTCTCGCTCCTTGTTCCTTTCTCCATGAAAGCTAGTCATCTCCTTACTAATAGCAGAGCACCATTAATCCCCTCATAGGGTTTCTTACTTATCACGGATTTCAATTTTCTTCTTGACTGATACTGCTCTCTGTAGATGCTCTCTTTCTTTGTTCTTCTCTGCTGACCTTTGTTCTCTGCTACAATTCTTTTCTTTGTTCCTAGTTACTGTTTCAGATGCCAATTCCTTTGCCACTTCCTTTTCCATCAATGACAATATTTCCAACAATCTCCCCCTTTGGCATTGATGGCAATACTCTTCCTTTGATTGTCTTATATAAGCCCCTTTTTTCTTTTCCTCCCCCTTTGACATCAATGGCAAATATTTGATCAAGATCCTTTGAACCGACAATACCATGCTCCCCCTGATATCATGTTGCATCTTCAAACATCATACAACAAAAATGACTTATAAATGCCAAAAATGCATCCTTTTCATATGACCAATGCTCCCCCTTAGCCTGTGCATTCAGAGATGCCCAACAACACCTCACAACCAATTTAATCTTCTGTATTTAAGTAGATCTGATCTTTTGCATGGCAGAGACTACTCCCAGTTTCTGTCTGAGATATTCGAACACTTCCCTGGGTAGAGGTTTGGTAAATATATCAACAACATGTTCTTTTGAGGGAACATACTCCAATTTCACCTTTTGTTCAAGCACTCATTCACGTAAGAAGTGATATTTGATGGGAATGCGCTTGCTATTTGAACGCATAACAAGATTCTTTGAGATACTGATGGCACTTGTACATCACACATAATGGAGATAGGAGGTGAACATTTGATTTGAATGTCTTGTAAGGTTTGCATCATCCAAAGAAGTTGAGTGCAACATGATGCTGCAGCCACATATTCTGCTTCTGCTGTAGATAAGGCAATAGAGCTTTGCTTCTTGCTGAACCAAGATACTAACCGGGGCCCCATATAGAATGCACCACCACTAGCACTTTTCTGATCATCAACATTTCCAGCCCAATCTACATCAGTGTAAGCATGAAGGGTAATATCAACATCCTTTGGATACCACAGTCCAAAGTCTTGAGTTCCTTGCAGATATTTGAATATTATTTTGACAGCATGAAGGTGAGACTCTTTTGGATTAGCTTGGAATCACCGCACAATCCAAACTGCATGCATAATGTCTGGTCTAGTCCCAGTGAGATAAAGCAGACTTCCTATCATAGATCTGTATTCTGGTTGATTCACCATAGGGGAATCATCATTAGAACTGAGATTACATCCGATTATCATTGGTGTGCTTACAGGTTTGCAATCTTCCATGCCATACTTCTTCAAGATTTGCTTAAGATATTTTTCTTGTGATAAGAATATGCCATCTGTTGCTTGCTGCACTTGTAAGCCAAGAAAGAATGTTATTTCCCCAAGTAAAGACATTTCAAATTCTTGCTGCATATCAGAAGCAAATTTCTGACTCATAGGCTCTTCATTACTTCCAAAAATGATATCATCAACATATACAACCACAATTAATAGTTTATCATTTTCAGTTTTTGTGTATAAGTTGCTATCAACTAACCCCTTTGAAAATCCTTGTTGATGAAGATATTTGTCAAGACAATAGTACCATGCCCTTGGAGCTTGTTTGAGACCATATAGAGCCTTTTTAAGTCTACAAACAATTTTTTCATCATTTCCCAAAATGAATCCTTCTGGTTGTTCTATATAAACTTCTTCTTCTAGATCACCATTGAGAAAAGCAGATTTAACATCCATTTGATAAACTTTGATTTGTTGAAAGCTTGAAAAAGCAAGAAACATTCTTATGGCTTCAAGTCTAGCTACAGGGGCAAAAGTTTCTTCAAAGTCTATACCTTCTTGTTGAGCATACCCCTTGTAAAAAAGTATAGCTTTATTTCTTATAATATCCCCATTCTCATTTAACTTATTTTTGAATATCCATTTAGTTCCGATGACATTTTTGTCATGAGGTCTTGGTACTAATTCCCAAGTGTGATTCTTTTCAATCTGATCAAGCTCTTCATTCATGGCTTGAATCCAACATTCATCTTTGCTAGCTTGACTGACATTGTGTGGTTCAATAGTGGACAGAAATGCTAGATTGCTAGAAGATCCCACAAGAGTCCTTCTTGTTTGTACACTTGATCTATTTTCTCCCAAAATTTGAGATTCTAGATGATTCTTTTGAACATATATGGATGGAGCTTTTTCAGATAAATCATCCTCGGGTTCTTCATTGGGTTCACTATCTATACAATTCCTATTTGATGTAGAAGGATATATGTCATCATCGTCTTCATATGTTGTTTGTTTTTCTTCTTTTGGAGCTGCAGGAGACTCATCAATAACAACATCAATACATTCAACAATCTTCCGAAGTCTTTTATTGTAAAATTTATATGCTCTACTACTAGAGGAGTAACCAAGAAGTATTCCTTCATCTGCTCTGGGTTCAAACTTGCCAAGCTTTTCATCATTATTTTTGATAAATAATTTTCTTCCAAAAATTCTAAAATGCTTTATAGTGGGAGGATTACCATACCAGAGTTCATATGGAGTTTTATCACTATTTACACGAACATGTTCCTTGTTGAGAATGTTTACTGCTGTATGTGCTGCTTCTCCCCAAAAAGTGTCAGGTGTTCCAGAATCATCAAGCATAGCTCTAGCCATTTGTTGAACTGTTCTATTCATTCTTTCTACTACACCATTTTGTTGTGGAGTGCCAGCTACAGAAAACTGTCTTTTTATGCCATGTTGTTCACAAAATCCAAGGAATTCATCTGATGTATATTCTCCTCCTCGATCAGATCTAAGACACTTGATTTTTATATCTAAGTCATTCTCAACTAGTGCTTTGAAGATCTGAAATTTCTAAAATGCTTCATCTTTGTGTTTAAGCAACCCAATCCAACACATTCTAGAGAAATCATCAATAAATAAGATATAGTATTGTTCACCACGTGGTGAATTTTTCTTCACAGGCCCACATATGTCAGTATGAATGAGTTCAAGAGGCTTACTTGATGATCCATCCTTGGCATTAAATTGTACTCTGGTTTGCTTACCGAATTGGCAAGATTTGCATATGATATTTTCAGGTAGAGTAATATTGGGAAGATCACAAACACCTTTAAGTCTGCTTGATTTGTTAATTTGAGAGAATCTCATATGCCCCAACCTTCTATGCCATAGCCAGTTTTCTGAATATTTACTCAAGTAACATTGTTCTTTGCAGTTCTTCAATACATACAGGTTGCTTGGAGTTCTTTTTCATTTTATAATTGTTTTACCAGTATCAAGATCATGTACCATACATTCTTTTGAACTAGAGACAACTTCAGTTCCTTGATCACACATTTGACTTACACATAACAGGTTATGATTTAATCCATCCACATACATGACATTATTAGTTTTCACCTTTTCTTTTAGAAAAACATATCCTTTACCCTTAATGACAGCAGGAGTATCATTTCCAAATGTAACATTCTTTTCTTTTTCTAGAGCACTATATGCAAGAAGTTTGTTTTTGTCACCTGTCATGTGTTTTGAGCATCCACTATCAATGTACCATTGATTTTCTTCTCCTTCTGCAAATAAAGCTATGCCACAATTTTCAAACTGTAATTCCTTCTTTTTCCATACTTTGGAGCTTGAAGGAAGATGCTCTTTTGGCTGGACTTTGCTCCTGCATTCAAATTCTTCATGGCCAAAGTTATTGCAATAAGCACATTCAACTTCATTTTGAAGAGCAGAAAAGTTGTTATAAGTATTCTTCTTTGTTTCAATATCAATCCTTTTCTTTCTTGCTTCTCTTGTCATGATGGTTTTATATGCAACACATTGAACAACTTTATGACCAAAATTATGACATGAGAAACATTGTCCATTGAAGAAGAAATTTATGCGATTATAAAATCTTCTACGTGAATTTACCTGTTGATTGGTGTTTTTTTAAAAGGTACTCATGTTAGTGTTCTTTGAATTGAGATGATCATGCTTTATCTGTAAAGATTCTTTATTCCATTGCTGAGGGGAAAAATGTTGTGTACTGGCTGTAGCTTCTTTTAGATAATTTGGTGCTGAAGCTTGAGAAGATTCTCCGATATATCCAAGACCTGTCTTTAGAAGAGGAGAACGTTGTATCTTGATAATCTCATCTAAGGTTTTATATCCTTTAGCAAATCTAAGATTCAAAGTCTTTACTTTCTCAATTTCTTTTCTTATACTTACTATTTCACATTCTAATTTCTCATTATGTTTCTCCTTTTCTTGAAGCTGGTTTTTCAGAGTCTCTATGGTTACTTTACTTTCTTCTAATCATATTTTGAGTTGATTGATTTCATAAAGAAAATCATGGTCCTCTAAAGCATCCATAAAAGTATCCTTTTCTTCTCTAGACTCCTTTTCAAATGCCATGAGAAGTCTAAGATCTTGTTCACATTCTTCCTCACTGTCTGATAACCAATCACTGTCTTCATGGGTACAGTAACTTTTTCTAGTGCTAAACCGATTCTTATTCCTTCTTGCTACTTCCTTTCCTTTTTCATGTGTTTCTTCATGAGGACACTTAGTAGCATAATGACCAACTCTTCCACAAGCAAAACATTTGAAAGGAAGCTTGCCTCTGAACCATACTGTACCAAGTTGGAGTTTCTTTACAAAATTTACCTCATCTTCTTCTGAGATATACCCTGATCCTTCTATCTCTTGTACTTCTTTCCATTTTGTAGAGGCTCTAAAGACAACTTCCTTGACTTCACATGGTCCTCCTCTTCTCATTTCATATGCAGTTAGTATGCCGTGAAGTTGCACCACTGTAAGATTTTGGAGATCCTTCTTTTCTTCAAGGGAAGACACTTTTGACTCAAATTTCGTCGTTAGCGATCTTAAAAATTTCTCAACCAAAGTAGATTTGGTTATTGTTTCTCCCAGATTTCTCATCTGATTTACAATATCATCAAGTTGTAAAAAGAAATTATCAATGCTCTCCTCATTATGCATTTTTAGGTTCTCATATTGAATTCTGAGAGTTTGGAGTTTAGCAATTTTTACCTTTGCATCACCTTCATAGCTTAGAATGATTTTGTCCCATATTGCCTTTGTTGTATTCAACTGCATGAATTTGACAAATTCTGATTCAGTTAGACTTCCCAATAGAGCATTAACCGCCTTTGCATTTGTTTCATAATTCTTTCTTTCCATTGGATCTGTTGGTACTGCAGCTGGATATTGATATCCTTCTTCAACAATAGCCCATACATCTGCACCCAGAGACTGAAGATAGGATCTCATCCTTGTTTTCCAGAAGATTAAATTGTTTCCGTTGAAGAGTGGAGGCATGATAGATGTTATTCCATCTTGATTGCTCATCTTGATTGATCTTCCTTCTAGCAGCTAAGATTTTCAGAAGGACCTCCTCTGATACCAATTGTTGGAATAAATACTGAGAGGGGGGGTGAATCAGTATTTAGAGCTGACTGAGAAATTTTAATTTTTATTTCTTAAAACCATATGTTACTTTACTGAATCCAACTTGTATGTTCAGAGATCTTATTATGTCTTTACTTAGATCATTGCATCAGCCATTCATCTGATGTTAAGTAGTAAGCATGAACAGAAAATAAAAAAACAAACCATCAAACATAAGAAACACATATGAACACCAACATTTAAGGTGGAAACCCAATTTGGGAGGAAAACCACCGCCGCTATTATCTCAGTCTTCAATATTTATTATAAAGAAAACTTCTTACAATTTTATGCTGGCGCAAACTTATATCATCACGCAGGCACCCACCTGTAGAAGGCTACCACCTTCTCTCGTTTTCCAGTCACCACTGGAAGGGAGCTCCAAACCCCTGAATTAACACCAGTTTGTAGAAAGCTTTCACTTTCGCACTGAAGGCTTCAACCCTCAGATCTACTAACTTTCTCTTAATTTCTTCATCATATTTGCGTTAGATCTTCATGACTTCATTTTTGGATCTTCCTAGAGATTCATCATCTAGAGATCATATCCATAGGTGCATCATAGATTAAGATTCATCAGAGACGGAGTTTGATCATGCAGATATCTCTTAAAAATTTTATCCATTAACAACCCCTTAATCTGCACGCCCCCTGTAGTATAATCCTCTTCTCCTTATAGAGTTTAACTTTTATCAATACCATGAGTAGAAAACCATTCAGTCGCTAATGGTATTCATATTAAAAGTCGAACCAATCCAAATTGAAATCCCAATATTCGTTCTTTCATACACGAATCGTCCCAAAGGTAATCTTTATCTCCGCCAAATAATACTATAGCCAAGGTTAAGAAACATTAACGTGCCGCTGATGGTTTTCTTTCTTTTATTGGAATTTTATTTATCAAATTCATGGAATTTGATAAATAAATATTATTCACAACCTTTATATAATCGAAATTTATATTAATAACCAACGCTTTTATCAAATGGTTTTTAAATAGACCTTTGGTTTCGGCCCCACATACATAATCGACGGCTCAATCAATATAATTTAAAAAATGGGGCCCATTTCTAATGATCATTTCCATCCGATGGCGAAGAGAACATCGCTCGGTCTTTAGATGATCTGACAGATATCGTTCATTGATGATGCACGTATGATAACGCATGATGGCGCGTCGTACCTTGGGTAACCTTCGCGCATCTATAGCAAATGAACACCGTCCGATGACCCCTTCCTAGATCAACCACATTTAATAATATCGCTCGGTGTTTTTGGTCGAATGTTAACGTACGATGGCGCACTTTGATAGCAGTTTTCGTGGTTCCACTTTTGCTACGTGTTAATGTTTCTATGGAATCGCTCCCCAATCAGGAAATACCACCTATCACCGAAGGGTGGTGCGATGAAACCCAGAAACCGCCTTCACTGTTCACTTGGTCATGGTTCCGCTTTTCCACACAGGGTTCCGTCGCGCTTCCTTTTGTTACATTCTACCTCTTTCCTTCCAGGTTCCGTTCATGATTCCAAAGAGTTAGTCCGCGTTCCATCGAGAGTTCAATGCCAAATCTGCTGCGTTATAACTGATTTTCTCTTGCTCCTTGTTCCTTTCTCCATGAAATCCAATCAGCTCCTTACTAATAGCAGAGCACCATTAATCCCCTCATAGGGTTTCTTACTTATCACGGATTTCGATTTTCTTCCTGACTGATACTGCTCTTTGTAGATGCACTCTTTCTATGTTCTTCTCTACTGACCTTTGTTCTCTGCTACAATTCTTTTCTCTGTTCCTAGTTACTGTTTCAGATGCCAATTCCTTTGCCACTTCCTTTGCCATCAATGACAATATTTCCAACATATATATCATACTAGAATTGTTCAGCCCAAGAGAAGTCATCCTTAACCATCGAGAGATTGAAATGGACCTTGCACTGGTTGTGTTGATTATATAGTTCACCCTTAATATTTTAATAAAAGTCATACGGAGAAAATCACCCGATAACATTATTCATGGCTAAAAGTTTTGAAGTTGGCTAAAGAGAAATAACGCTAAGATGAGTCACATGCGAGAAAAGGATAAGCGCGTTTTTGTAACAGAGCGGAAATATATAAAGGTTTTAAACTTAGCCGAGCGAAGGTATAAAAGGCACAAAATAAAAAAATACAAAATGGGGCCCGCATACACTTTATACACGCATGAAAAGGAGTCCGCAAGTGTGATTCCGGGGGGGTCACGAAGGTGAGGGATGAGGCTGAGTCTTACCCCCCCCGAAATCTTGATGACGTGTCAAGGTGATCGACACGAGGTGAGCATTCTATGGAGAATAAAGAATGGGCTTTAAAGTTATCATGATATGCACTTCACGTCCCTCAAGGGCCATGTTCTAAAGTAGAGCTATCACCACGACGTAAATGTAAGGTAAGTTTTTAGGACACTCGGTACCGAGGCCTGTATCGGTATTTAACCTGACACGCGCTGTTCACCTACCCAAAGTATAACACCCAATCCCTACATGTCATGTGTCTCACTGTCAATGTCCTTACGATGCTTACCCTATTCTTTTCACCCCACCATATTTTCTCGAGCTGCCTCAGTTCTATATAACGGTCTTCCGTCTTTTACTGTGGTAAAATAATCAGGTTTTCGACTATTGTATAAACAAAAGTGGGCGCCTAGTACCAGGTCCGCCCAGTCATTTTCAGTACCCCCGCATCGCTTTCCCAAGCAATTTCCTACTTTGAAGGTATTCCATCCCTCTCATTCCATCTGGTTTCCTTGTTTTTTTAAATTTTCATGTTGGTCATGGGTAAAGCCACAACCAAGAAGTCAGAGCCGAAGACTCCCCAAGTTTGTGAGACCAGAAATGTTCTAGGGTATGAACCCTTCTTAGACCTACAAGCCAACATCTATGACCCACAGTACCCATTTCCCATTAGCACCATCAATCCTAAAATTTTTAGGAGACATGTCAAAAACAAGGATAGGTATTGGGTTGTTATGTCGGGTCTGTATCATCAAATTACCCCTCCAGTTTATCCAGTGGTCAAATTTATCTGTTGGATTTGGGATGCTTATGACGAACATCAGAGCATGTTCCTCTAATCTCAAGGGAATATAATATTCAACCTTTCCCCCGATATCATCATAAAAGCCCTTCGTTTTCCTACCAGTTCAAACTACGTCAGTTTTAGTGAAATAAATCTGACTCCTCAATTTGCAAAGCTGCCATGGAAGCAACAGAGTGATTTCATCACCTCCATAGCCGACTCTCAGTTCACAGCCCTCCCCTCCGCAGACTCAATACCCCTGAGCCTATTCAAAGAAGAAGTCCAACCTATCCTTGCTCTCATTGTGGGTTTACTAGGTGTGGAAGGTTTTGGGCAAGCCTCCAAGGGATGTATTTCTTTCTTATGCTTAGTGTCTCAACCTGGGGTTGTTCTAGACATTCCTGGTTTCTTGGCCTCCACCATTCAGGCCTAGTTCCAGGAACTCTTAGACATGGGTCGCTTCTGCTTTTTTTCTATGGTATTTTACCTCTTCCTCTTCTAGCATGCTGAAAAATTTTAGGGTTTGGGCTTAGATAAGGTGTACAAGATAAATTCTCAGCCCAGACCAATTTTTGACTGGAGTCTTGCAACGCATCAGTTAGCAAATGGGGTGGGCTACTCAAGGTTCCTAAATGATTTCATGCCCATTGCCTACACTATCATCCATGACTCTCCTCCGCCTAGGGTTTTTCTTGAACTGAAGAGATGGTTATAGTATAGTGAAGCCCAAACCACTGGGGATTGGTACCTGTTTGATAACTACACTGAAATCCGAGTTTATGGAGCCGAAGTCCCCCCCTACCAATTGCCCGTTTTTCCTGCCCGACAGATTTATGCTTTGGAATACATCCGGTAGACCCTGAAATCTGACCAAATTCACTTATTCCCTGCAAAAAAGGGGTTTATCCTCAAGCTTCCCACAACCATTGGCCCTTTTGTTGTTAATTCAAGGCATGCCCTTCTTGTGGTGGAAAAGCTGCTTCAAGATATGGATTTGAGACAAGGGAAAGCTTGGCCCTATGATCCTAAGGGCATCATCTCTAATAGAAGGAGGAGGAACAAATTAACCCCATATATGCATGAAACGAGGCCTTTCATAGAATGGCGAGCTAATCTTGAAAACTGACCTTTGCTTTCATAGATGGAGACCGATTCATCTGCCACAGGGGAAAAAACGAATGCCGCTTCAACAAGAGAAGCTGATAAAGAACAGATGGAGGAGGAAGGTGCATTAGGAATGCGTTCTCCCCCCTTCAAAAGACAAAAAACAGGGACTGGTGAAGCAGAAGTTATCAGAGAGGAACAATTGCTCGAGGAGGAAATACCATATGGGAAGCCCAACAAGGGAAAAATAGGAATCAAGGTGCTGCGGGATAGTACTACCTATTCTGATTTCTCAGAAGTCTCACAAGCTATCATAGTCGATAGTTCTCAAGTTGCAACCGAAAGCAGGTTGAAGGCTAGAGCAATCAAAGATAAGTATCAGTCTGAGCTGGAAGGGTATGTTGAGAAATACCACACCAGATTTTCATCTGCAATGAATCTGGACACTGAAAATTTAGTAATGGCCATGGTCGAGGCTGTGATGGACCTAGAAGCCAGTACTACCACCTATAGGGCATTAGAGATTGCAATTGACATGTCACAAGTGCCGACAATTGATAAATGCAACTTATTTCAGGTCTTCGGTCACATGCTTAAGGATGAAGTGATGCGGCTCTCAATCACTCTGATAAAGTTGTAGAGCAAGCATGGCCAAGTAGTGGAGAATTTTATAAAGGAAAAGGTCAATTCCCGTGCCCTCGTGAATGATATACGCTCTCTCCAGGAGGTGATTAAAGGAAAATAAAAAGGTGGAGCCAACCCCCAGGGTCATCTTATTGATGATTTACAGAAGCAGGTCACAGCCTTGAAAAGTAAAATTAATATACCAGGCTCTCATCACGTGCAAAGAGCCGAGCTAGCCCGGGCTGAAAAATACAAAGAAAACTTGGCTGATTCTCTTGCAAAAGAGAAGGAGGAAAAAGAAAAGATCGCAGGAGATATGGTTACTCTTCAAGACAGAATGAATGCATTACAGACAACTTGGGACACACATACATGCTCAACACCTGTCCTACCAGAGACTCATTCACTGTCTGAACAGCTGACCACTGCATTGGCTACAACTAAAACACTAGAGAAACAGGTTTCGACAGCGCGGCAAATGATCAGTGAACAGGAGGCCCTCCTTGCTGAAAATGTCAAAAAGATTAATGCACTGCAGAAAGAGATTGAGGAGGGGAAGCAAGAAAAGGCACGGTATGAAAAGACCATCAATGATCTCAACAATTGTATGAAAGGAAATGTCACCCTCCTGGAAGCTAGGAAACTGATCTGGGCTAACATCATTGCAGAAGTTAAAAGGAATTTTCCGTTCTAAAACGTTATCAAGGAAATGAAGTCAGCCATGCCCCTTCTCAGAAGAAAGATCCACGAGGGAGGCACTGAGGTGCCCAACAAAGTCCAAAATCCAAAAAGGTGTGTCTCCTTCCTAAAAGAGATAAAGCTAGAGGATGTGGTGAAACATGGTATAGAGAGTAGGTTCATGGAAGCCTTAGAATGCCAAAAAGTGGTAGAAAAAGAATCTGCTAGGAAGTTGGCCATGGATGCTTTGGAGAAATTTGCAACCAGCTTAGAACGATTCGATGTGAACTGGGCCGAGATATCACTCGCATGACTCCCATCGTGCTAAGACCCTGTACATGCCGTCCTGTAGCCATTACCAACGTATGAGGCCGTTCTGAAGGGGGTAATGAATTAAACAAACATCCCCTCTAAGAAATCTGCAAGGCTTAAACTAGAAACCATAGTCTCAGTCTTTGTAAAAGAGTTCACACTCCTGCACCAAGTGAAGCATAGAATTCCTATCGAGGAAAACTATGATGAACTCATGGAGGCTTACATCAGAACAGAATGTTTCACATCGATGCCCGAACCTACAGCAAACAGTTGGCAGAGATGCATCAAGTATGTGAGCTTGTTTGCCAGCTCCTCAGCAAACATTCCACCACCTGCATTAGCAACGGCCTCAACTCCTTCGCACCAGTGAAAACTATTAATTCATGATTCAGCCTTAGTGGCATTTTAGTTTTAGTTTTACTTTTACTTTCAAGTTCTGAGTGGAATTAGTTTTTCACTCGCATTTAATATTTGTTAGAACAGTTCCAATGTTTTTTTTAGAAATGGCCACGAGCCTAATTGTAAATGATGAGAAGCGTGTTCCCTCATCATGAATTTTTTTATTTTGATTAGGACCTGAAACTGATTATAGGCACGCGGGGAAGATATTTTCCCAAAATATCTTCCCGCGTATGTTCTTGTAAATTCTATATAAGCAACAAACCGAGATAGAAATTGTTTTCTAGATTTTCAGAAGAATACGCTGAGAAAGAACTCTGTATGCATTTTGTTGAAATTTTGATATAAAAGTTGAAGAGCCCATTGGGTCTCAGTGATGAGGAGTTTCATCTTTATTGGGGATTATGGCCTTAACACTTTATAGTCTTTAACTCTCCCTTATGTTTTATAGCTTAAATGTTCATTTCGTTTACATCCATTTTTCTTATATCTTGTTCTAGAATGCAAGTTTCTCACATGTCTTGGTATGAATTTATCATTGTTGATACTCATGCTAAAACTTGTCTAGCGCTTTAAATATGGCTCAGGCATGATATGTTGTTTCATCTTTCACTTCAACCGTATTTCTTCTAATATTAGCTTTGATGAAATATTATCTTTAAAGTTATTGTCATGTATGGATTCTTGTTACTATAAGCCCAGTACATGTTGATATTCGTTTCTAGATCTCATCTCGGTAACAACTAGTATCCTCTCCATATTTCATACACAGTAATCACCCTCTGATTATTCACCCCTGTGAAGTACTTTAGAATCCAACCCTCTTTACAGAAAGCTGTCTTTGAATTGTCTGATACGTTTTTATCAGAAATTCACACTTTGCCTCTGCAATATTACTTTCTTTGTGCTGAAGTTTTGAGGATTTTGGTTCCATCTCAATTAAACCTTTTTGTTTACACATGATAGCATGAGAGCCTTTTTTTCGATAACCTTTCCATGTTATACCATATGCTCCTAGCTATATAAGATGTCCTAGGCACTAGTCTTTCACAGCTCAAGGTTGTCTCTAGGAATGACAACATCTTTCTGGCGCTGTTGTCAGGGATACAAAGTTGAGAAAAGATAAATCCCTGGGCCTCGAAAAAATCTCTATTCACTCTTCAAACAGGTGTGCAAGAAGAGTTGAGAGTTGTAGATTCCTCATCTTGGCAACTCCACAGTCAATTATAAGATAAAATTACTTGCAGTCCTCGCTCCTTGAAAGCCACATCTGAGGTCAGATACATCTTAGCCAAAGACACCTTCAGTGTCTGACCCAGAGAATATCTTACATAGGAGGGGTTGGAGGGAAAGACAATAAATTCACACAAATATTCCTGAATTCTCTTTAGAAGACTTTCCATCCTCCTCCTCCCAAGTAGCCCAAGTGCAAAGTCCCGACTCCACTGTGGGAAATATAGATTACTTATCAGATAATCCTCCTTTGGGAAACATCCAAGTTAAAGATGAAGCTGAATCAGTAGATACCACCCACTACACCCTTCATCTCACTCCTGAGGCTGAAGAAGTCAAAGAAGTCACTGAAGTATCTGCTATTCATCGTTCGTCTTTTCCATCAACACCTCAAGCCTCTGTTCAATACATTCCCATTGTCATACACACTTTGCTTCCACCTCCTCCTCTTACACATCAAATTCTCGCACTACCTCCACCACCCCCAATGGCTAATGTTTGAGGTTTCTTTCTGAACAAATATGCCCCCCTGGCATTACCTCAAGTCTTGAATGATATGCCTCAAGACTATCTGAAACTCTTACCCCATTTCAACGGGGAAAATGAGATTGAAGCTCAAAAGCATCTTGAAGTCTTCTGCTCTTTTGCAAAGAACTTTAATGTGGAACATCTAGATGTATTCTTAAGACTGTTTGTTCAATCTCTTGATGGAGAAGCCAGAAAATGGTTTAAGACATTGGGAAACCGCTCCATCACTACTTGGGAAGAGATGGAAAATTCTTTTCTCAAAAAATGGGGGGAAAAGAAATAGCATGGTTACTGCCTCACTGAATTTAATGCAATCAGGAAAAAACACAACAAGGGAGTACCAGAGTTCATTAAGAGGTTCAACATGCTGTACTCAAGCCTTCCAGCTGAAATGAAACCTCATCAGACTGCAACCAAGGTGGTGTTCGTGGCAGCCTTTGATTCTGAATTTGGTTTCTCTCTAAGAGAAAGGAAGCCTGCTTCACTAGACGATGCTCAGACGGATGCGCTAGAATTGGAGGCTAATTTTGCTTCAATAGGAAAATCAAAGGGAAAATCAGATCAAGATGCTAGAAGAAGGGGCAAAGAAGAGGTATCTACTTCTGGCCAAGACAGAGAGTCGGCTGAGAACAAAATTGAAGAGATGAATAAAATGATTGAGAATATTTCAAGTAAGCTGGTAAAACTTGAACTCGAAGCCAAGAATTCATCCTCTAAGACTTTCCAGAATGCTCCAAACAGGGGTTACAATCCTTAGTACAGAAAGCCACCCCTGCAGATACTGCAAAGGGAACTGAAAGAACAACAAGACCATGTACCAAACCCATTGTACCTGGAAGGTCAGGTAGAGGGTCCTACCGAAGACACCGCTTATGAGCAAGATGATCCATATCTTGCTTATTCGAATAGTGATGAAGTAGAATGTCCCTTGCGAGAAGGTGATGGAATGGAGATTCCATTACAAGAAGAAGAAAAGGCTAAAGGCACTGAAGATCCAGAGATCGATGATTACTTCAAGCAGTTCGTTGATTTCATGCAAGCACAGCTCAATAGAAGATATGACCTCAGATATTCTAGGAAAAGAACCCGTACTCAAGATCAGGAAGAAGAGCCACCTAAAAAAGAAGCAGCTGCTCAGAAGGAGACAATAGTGCAAAAGGTCACAGATAAAGCTAAGAGGCCTCTAACGAATCTTTGCAGTCTAGTGATCAAATTCCTTCCTCTTCAAAATTAGCCATTCCTCCTAATACTAAGTCTGTGTTGAAAGAATTCAAGCCTTTAGTTGAAAGCAAAGAGTCAAAGGAGAATATAACAGAAAATTCCTCTTCTGTCTCTAGTTTACAAAAGGAGCTTGAGAAATTCAAAATCCCAATTCCCTTGACTGAACTGTTGAAGCAGCCCACCTATCAGTCTCAGGTCACCTCTTTTACGCTTCCTCCAGAAACAGCTCATATTCCAAAGAGTCTGACCCTTCAAGAAGAAAGACCCATGGTTGTGTTTGGCCCCCACGTTGAAGAATTAGATGCCTCTACTCCTCCTTTTTATGTGTCATTAGTGATTCACGACCTGCTATTACATAACTGTATGTTAGATTCGGGAGCTTCCCATAATCTATTGCCTCTGTCAGTCATGGAGCAACTAGGATTGCAAATCACCCATCCATACAAGGACCTCTATTCATTTGATTCCAAAAGAGTCAAGTGTCTAGGTATGATCAAGGACTTGGTGGTCAATTTGGCCCAAATCCCAGCCAAAAGTGTGGTGATGGATATAGTGGTGGCTGACATCCCAGCTCGTTTCGGCATGCTGCTGTCAAGGTCCTGGGGAACCAAAATTGGTGGGTCAATCAAACTGGATTTAACTTATGCTACTATCTTGGTATTTGGAGGCCAGGAAAGGAGGCTGTATAGGGAAATAATATTTGTCAAGATGGTTACTAAGGCTGACAACTCGATTAATTCACCAGTGTATAGTAAAGAAGGGGATTTCTCATGTCTAATGTTAGAGGAAGACCAAGATTATGCTCAAGAACCATCATTCTGCCATATTAAGATTGAACAGTCCTCAGAGAGTCAGGAAGCAGGAGTCTAGATGCTTCACTTTGATGGAGCAAATTCCAGAGAAGTTAATGGGGCTGGAGTACTACTGATTTCTCCTACAAGAAAATGGGTCCCGTTGTCTTTCAAGTTAGAATATGAAGCTACCAATAATGTGGCCAAATATGAAGCACTCCTATTAGGGTTACAAACAACCAGAAACATGAACATCCAGAGTCTAAAAGTTCTGGGAGATTCAGAACTGGTAGTAAGGCAAGTGAAGAATCAGTGTCAAGATAAACACCCAAGGCTGAGGGCTTATAGGAACGAAGTATGGGATCTGGTGGAAATTTTTTTCCTGGCATTTAATATTCAGTTTATGCCCAGAGAGAAATAGGATGGCAGATTCCCTTGCAATGGCTACTAGTACATTTCGTCCACCTCAAAACCCTCTTTTAAGATACAAAACCGAAGTTCGTTATCAACCTTCAATTCCAGATAATATCAAGCATTGGCAAGTGTTTGAAGATGAAGACCAAGTAAAGAGATTTATGGAAACAGTTGGGGAATTCTCAAACATAGAGATAGATGCTTGTGAAGAAGAAGAAACAGAAGACCTTTCAGAAAAAAAATGGGAGGAAAAGGTGGTTGTCCATAAAGTGTTGCAACTGAAGGGAAACATTATACCTAGAGGGATGGTGCCTCTAGAGAGGTTGTTTGACAGAAACGATGTCCCACTGTAGCCAAACAAAATGGTAGAATAAAATCAGGTAGAAGACCTAAATCTTGGTACCGATGCTGACCCCAAAATTGTGAAGTTGTCCAAGAAAGTCCCAGAAGAATATAAAGAGCTCTACCATAAACTATTCCAGTCATACAAATATGTGTTTGCATGGTCTTATCAGGACCTGAAAACCTTCGACATCAGCATCATGCAACATAAAATTCCTCTGAAAGGAGATGCGAAGCCGCATAAATAGAAGCTTAGACAGATTAACCCTCTATTTCTCCCTTCCATAGAGAAGGAGATCAAAAAGTTATTGAAGGCCAAAATCATTGTGCCATTGAGATACTCTGATTGGGTAGAAAATCTAGTCCCAGTCTGGAAAAAGAATGGAGAAATAAGGTTGTGTGTTGATTTCCGGAATCTAAATCGAGCATCCTTAAAGGATAATTACCCACTGCCCAAGATGGATCATATTCTGTAGAAAGTAGTGGGAGCTTCACGGATGTCAATGATGGATGGTTTCTCTAGGTATAATCAGGTGGCTGTACTCCCAGAAGATCAAAAGAAGACTGCCTTCACCACACCGTGGGGTACATTTATGTATGCCAGGATGCCTTTCGGATTGATCAATGCAGGGGCCACTTTCCAAACGGCCATGGATATTGCCTTTGTTGGGGAACAAGATAAGTTCGTGGTGATCTATCTTGATGATATCACCGTGTTTTCAAAGGATGATGCAGAGCACATTGAACACTTGTGTAGAACTTTTCGAGAAGTGCAGAAGGTATGGTCTCTCTCTCTCAATTTGAATAAGTCATTGTTTGCATTGGAAGAGGGCAAGATTTTGGGACATATTGTGACTAAAGATGGGGTAAAAATTGATCCCAAGAGAGTAGAAGTTATAAACGACATTTCTCTCCCCAGAAATAAAAAGGAGGTGCAGGTGTTTCTTGGGCGCATTAACTTTCTGAGAAGGTTTATCCCTAACTATGCAGAGATATTTCGGCATATAACTGACATGCTCAAGAAGAATAACGAGGTGAAGTGGTCCCATGAATCACGAGAGCCCTTTAGAAGAATAAAAAATGCCTTTGTAGAAGCCCCAGTGCTGGCTAGACTAGACTATGCTAAACCCTTTATGATTTTTTCATTTGCATCACCTCATACAGTGGCAAGAGTTTTATTGCAGAAGAAGAGAAGGGATATGAGCAGCCAATCGCTTTCTTCAACCAGGTGCTCCGTGATGCATAATTGAAACAAAACATACTAGAAAAGTAAGCTTATGCGTTGGTGAAGTCTCTTAAGGCATTCCGAATGTATGTCCTGCAATCACACATCACTACTTTTGTGCCCATAGCAGCTGTGAAGGATATTGTCATCCAAGGAGATAGCGAGGGAAAAGGGGGGAAATTGATTGCCAAAATACAAGAATATGAGCTGGATATTCGTCCAACCAAGTTAATCAAAGGACAGGGATTAGCCAAAATCCTGTTAGAATCGAACTGTCAGGCTCTGGGCATAAATCTGTCTATGATAGCTAATGAGGAGTCCAAGAAGATGGAAGAACAACGTGGAATAGAGACAGCTACTCAGAAGACTCATATGAAGTATCTAATCAGCCTGTGGTATAAGGAGATTGTGGAGTATCTTCTGACTCTCAGATGCCCTCCTAGCTGTGACAAAGCTAAATATAGAACGTTGAGGTTGAAGTCGTAGAAATTTGTTGTTGCCAACGGTCGGCTGTACTGGCAAGATCCTTTGGGCATCCTGCTCCTGTGCCTTACAGAAAATGAGGTGGAAAACATAATGGCTGAGTTCCATGAAGGTATCTGTGGGGGTCACTACAGCTGGAGAGCTATAACCCATAAAATTCTGAAAGTTGGTTTCTGCTGGCCCAAACTCTTCGGAGATGTATTTTCTTGGGTTAGAGCTTGTGAAAAGTGCCAAAAATTTGTAGAGAGATAGAAGTTTGCACCCCTACCCATGATCCCTGTACATGTGCATGAACCATTCCAGCAATGGGGGATTGACTTTATTGGCGAGATTCACCCTACGTCGAGTGGACAACACAAGTGGATATTAACTGCTACAGATTATTTCACAAAATGGGTGGAGGATATACCTGCAAGGAATGCAACAGATACCATGGTGATAAATTTTATGGAAGAAAAAATTATATCCAGATTTGGCTGCCCTGCCAAGATAGTTACTGACAACACTCATGCTTTTAAATATGCTAAGTTTGTCAGCTTCTGCCAGCAGTATAGCATTGCATTGGGTCATTCCACGGCCTAATACCCACAAGGAAATGGCTTAGCGGAGTCTTCTAATAAAACCCTGGTGAGAGCACTGAGGAAAGCTATCAACGAGAATCAGAAAAATTGGGACTCTCAGCTAAAGTTCGCTTTATGGGAAAACAAGATTACTAGCAAGAGATCAACGGGGAAGTCTCCATATGAATTGGTATATGGGTGAGAAATGATATTTCCCATAAAATTTCCCTTACCAGTAGCAAGGTTCATGCAGGAAATCCAAGAAGAGCCTAATGATATTACTAGGAGAATCAATCAGCTGGTAGAGTTGGAAGAAACATGAAATCAGGTGAGTTAGAGGTTGACCGAATATCAGGATAAGATGAAAGATCTCATTGACCAGCATGCCAAGGACAAGAAGATGTAGGTTGGGGATTTAGTGCTTAGATGGGATATTCGAAGAGAAGAGAAGGGGAAGCATGGTAAATTTGATCCGCTGTGGTTCGACCCCTTTAAAATTGTGGACCAGGGGGGAACAACATATTCAAGTTAGAAAATTTGCAGGGTGACTTACTTGACGCCCTTGTGAATGGTCAGTTCCTGAAACCTTCCAGTTCTGATTCAGGCCGAGAGAGCCTAATGTATTATACTGTACATTAGTTATCTGCTTTTATCTTTTTTTTAATGTTGTTTGTTGTGAAAAATCATGAAGAGAAAAAGAAAAAGTGCAGAGGAGTTGTATCTACAAAAATGGTTAATAGGTGGTCTACAAGGTTCTCGACACGTCCAAGGATGAATGTGCCATCCCCAGATGGAGCCAATGCTGATTATATAGTTCACCCTTAATATTTTAATAAAATTCATATGGAGCAGATCACCTGATAACATTATTCATGGCTAAAATTTCTGAAGTTGGCTAAGGAGAAATAACACTAAGCTGAGTCACATGCAAGAAAAGGATAAGCGCGTTTTTGTAACAGAGTGGAAATATATAAATGTTTTAAAATTAGCCGAGTGAAGGTATAAAAGGCGCAAAAGAAAAAAATACAAAACGGGGCCCACATACACTTTATACACGCATGAAAGGGAGTCCGCAAGTGTGATTCTGGGGGGGTCACGAAGGTGAGGGATGAGGCAGAGTCTTACCCCCTCAAAATCTTGATGACCTGTCAAGGTGATTGACACGGGGCGAGGGTTATATGAATAATAAAGCATGGGCTTTAAAGTTATCATGATATGCTCTTCGCGTCCCTCGAGGGCCATGTTCTGAAGTAGAGATGTCACCATGACATAAAGGTAAGGTAAGTTTTTAGGACACCTAGTACCAAGGCACGTACCAATATTTAACCCTACACGCAGTTTTCACCTACCCAAAGTCTAACACCCAATCCCTATATGCCGTGTGTCTAACTGTCAGTGTCCTTATGACGCTTACCCTATTTGTTTCAACCCACCATATTTTCTCGAGTTGCCTCAGTTCTATATAACAGTCTTCCGTCTTTTACTGTGGTAAAATACTCAGGTTTTCGACTATTGTATAAACAAAAGTGGGCGCCCAGGTTCAGGTCCGCCTAGTCATTGTTAGTACCCCCGTGTCGCTTTCCAGAGCAATTTCCTACTTCATAGGTATTCCATCCCTCTCATTCCATCTAGTTTCCTTTTATTTTTAAATTTTCATGTTGGTCATGGGTAAAGTCACAACCAAGAAGTCAGATCCCGTGACTCCCCAAGTCCGTGCCAGAACTATTCCAGGGTCTGAACCCTTCTTAGACTGACAAGCTGATATCTACGATCCGTAGTACCCATTTCCCATTAGCAGCGTCAAGCTTGAACTTTTTAGGAGACATGTAGAAAACAAGGATAGGTATTGGGTTGTTCTGTTGGGTCTGTATCATCAAATTACCCCTCCAGTTTATCTAGTGGTCGAATTATCTGTTGGCTCCAGGACGCTTACAACGAATGTTATGGCATGTTCCTCTCAGCTCAAGGGAATATAATATTCACCCTTTTCCTCGATATCATCAGAAAATCCCTTCGTTTTCCTACCAGTTCAAACTACGTCAGTTTTAGTGAAATAACTCTGACTCCTCAATTTGCAAAGCTGCCATGGAAGCAACAGAGCAATTTCATCACCTCCATAACCGACTCTCATTTCACATCCCTCCCCTCTACAGACTCAGTACCCCTGAGCCTGTTCAAAGAAGAATTCCACCCTATCCTTGCTCTCATCGTGGGTTTACTAGGTGTGGAAGGTTTTGGGAAAGCCTCCAAGGGATGTATTTCTTTCTTATGGTTAATGCGTCAACTCGGGGTTGTTCTAGACATTCTTGGTTTCTTGGCCTCCACCATTTAGGCCCAGTTCCAGGAACTCTCAGACACGGGTCGCTTCCGCTTGTGTTCTATGGTCTTTTACCTCTTCCTCTTCTAGCATGCTGAAAATTTTTAGGGTTTGGGCTTAGATAAGGTGTACAAGATAAATTCTCAGCCTAGACCAATTTTCGACTGGAGTCTTGCAACACATCAGTTAGTAAACGGGGTGGGCTACTCAAGGTTTGTAAGCGATTTCATGCCCATTGCCTATACTATCATCCATGACTCTCCCCAACCTAGGGTTTTTCCTGAACTAAAGAGCTGATTACAGTATAGTGAAGCCCAAAGAACCAGGGAATGGTACCTGTTTGATAACTACACTGAAATCTGAGTTTATGGAGCCGAAGTCCCCCCCTACCAATTTCTCATTTTTCCTTCCCGGCGGATCTATGCTTTGGAATACATCTGGAAGACCCTAAAATCTGACAAACTTCACTTCCTCCCTGCAAAAAAGGGGTTTATCCTCAAGCTTCCCACAACCATTGGCCCTTTTGTTATTAATTCAAGGCACGGCCTTCCTGTGGTGGAAAATCTACTTCAAGATATGGATTTGAGACAAGGGAAAGCTTGGCCCTATGATCTGAAGGGAATCATCTCTAATAGAAGGAGGAGGAACAAATCAACCCCATATATGCATGAAACGAGGCCTTTCATAGAATGGTGAGCTAATCTTGAAAACTGGCCTTTGCTTTTGCAGATGGAGACCGATTGATCTGCAACAGAGGAAAAAAAATATGCCGCTTCAACAAGAGAAGCTAGTAAAGAACACATGGAGGAGGAAGGTGCATCAGGAGTGCGTTCTCCCCCCTTCAAAAGACAAAAAATAGGGACTATTGAAGTAGACGTTATCAGAGAGGAATAGTTGCTTGAGGAGGAAATACCATATGGGAAGCCCGACAAGGGAAAAATAGGCATCAAGGTGCTGTGGGATAGTACTACCTCTTCTAATTTCTTAGAAGTCTCACAAGCTATCACAGTCGGTAGTTCTCAGATTGCAACCGAAAGCAGGTTGAAGGCTAGAGCAATCAGAGATAAGTACCAGTCTGAGCTGGAAGGTTATGTTGAGAAATACCACGCCATATTTTCATATGCAATGAATATGGACACTGAACATTTAGTAATGGCCATGTTCGAGGACGTGCTAGACCCAGAAGCCGGTACTACCAGCTATAGGGCATTATATATTGCAATCGACATGTCACAAGTGCCGACAATTGATAAATGAAACTTATTTCAGGTCTTCGGTCACATGCTTAAGGATGAAGTGATGCGGATTTCAATCACTTTGAGAAATTTGCAGAGCAAGCATGGCCAAGTAGTGGAGAATTTCAGAAAGGAAAATGTCAATTCCCACGCCCTCATGAATGATATACGCTCTCTCTGGGATGTGATTAAAGGAAAAGAAAAAGGTGGAGCCAACCCCCAAGGTCATCTTATTGAGGATTTACAGAATCAGGTCGCATCCTTGAAAAGTAAAATTAATATACTGGGCTCTCATCATGTGCAAACAACCGAGCTAGCCCAGGCTGAAAAAGACAAAGCAAACTTGGCTAATTCTCTTGCAAAAGATAAGGAGGAAAAAGAAAAGATCGCAGGAGAGATGGCTTCTCTTCAAGATAGAATGAATGCATTACAGAGAACTTGGGACACACATACATGCTCACCACCTATCCTACCAGAGACTAGTTCACTATCTGAACAACTGACCACTGCATTGGATAAAACTGAAGCACTAGAGAAACAAGTTTCAACAGCGTGGGAAAGGATCAGTGAACTGGAGGTTCTCCTCGCTGAAAATGTCAAAAATATTAATTCAATGCAGAAAGATATTGAGGATGGGAAGCAAGAAAAGGCATGGTATGAAAAGACCATCAATGATATTAATAGCTGTATGAAAGGAAATGTCACCCTCCTGGAAGCCAGGCAACAGATCTGGGCTGACATCATTGCAGAAGTTGGAAGGCACTGGCCATTCTTAAACGTTATCGAGGAAATGAAGTCAGCCATTCCCCTTCTTAGAAGAAAGCTCCACGAGGGAGGCACTAAGGCACCCAAAAAAGCCCAAAATGCAAAAAGGTATGTATCCTTCCTAAAAGAGCTAAAGCCGGAGGATGTGGTGAAACATGGTATAGAGAGCAGGTTCATGGAAGCTTCATAATGCTAGAAAGAGATAGAAAAAGAATCTGCTAGGAATTTGGCTATAGATGCTTTGGAGAAAGTTGCAACCAACTTTGAACGGTTCGAGGTGGACTGGGCTGAGGTAACACTCGCAGGACTCCCATCATGCTAGGACCCCACTCATGCCATCCTACAACCATTACCAGTGTATGAGGCCATTCTGAAGGGGGTAATTAATCAAACAAACATCCCCTCTAAGAAATCTGCAAGGCTTAAACTAGAAACCAAAGTCTCGGTCCTTGGAAAAGAGTTCGCACTCCTACACCAAGTGAAGCATAGAATTCTTGTCGAGGCAAACTATGATGAACTCACGGAGGCTTACATCAAAATAGAATGTTTCACATCGATGCCCGAACCTGAAACAGACAGTTGGCAGAGATGCATCAAGTATGCCAGCTTGTTAGCCAACTCCTCAACAAATGTTCCACCACCTGTATTAGTAACGGCCTCAACTCCTTCGCACCAGTGAAAACTGTTAATTCATGATTCGGCCTTAGTGGCCTTTTAGTTTTAGTTTTACTTTTACTTTCAAGTTCCGAGTGGAATTATTTTTTCACTCTTGCATTTACTATTTGTTAGAACAGTTCCAATGTGTTGTTTAGAAACGGCCGCGAGCCTAATTGTAAATGATGAGAAGTGTGTTCCTTCATCATGAATTTTGTTATTTTGATTAGGGCCTGAAACTACTTATAGGCACGCAGGGAAGATATTTTTCCAAAATATCTTCCCGCATATGTTCCTGTAAATTCTATATAAGTAGCAAACTGAGATAGAAAAAAGGTTCCAGATTTTCAGAAGAATACGCTAAGAAAGAACTCTGTATGCATTTTGTTAAAATTTTGATATAAAAGTTGAAGAGCCTGTTAGGTCTCAGTGATGAGGAGTTTCATCTTTATTGAGGATTCTGGCCTTAATACTTCACAGTCTGTAAATCTCTCTTTTGTGTTATAGTGTAAATGTTCATTTCATGCATGCCCATTTCTATTATATCTTGTTCTGGAATGCGAGTTGCTCGCATGTCTTGGTATGAATTTATCATTGTTGATACTCATGCTAACACTTGTCTAGCACTTTAAATATGGCTCAGGCATGATTTTTTGTTTCATCTTTCACTTCAACCATATTTCTTCTAATATTAGCCATGATGAAATGTTATCTTTAAAGTTATTGTCATGTATGGATTCTTGTTACTATAAGCCCACTACATGTTGATATTCGTTTCTAGATCTCATCTTGGTAACAACTAGTATCCTCCCCATATTTAATACACAGTAATCACCCTTTGATCATTCACCTCTGTGAAGTACTTTAGAATCCAGCCCTCCTTACAGAAAGTTGTCTTTGAATTGTTTGATACATTTTTATCAGGAATTCACACTTTGCCTCTGCAATATTACTTTCTTTGTGCTGAAGTTTTGAGGATTTTGGTTCCATCTGAATTAAACCTTCCTGTTTATACATGATAGCATGAGAGCCTTTTTCTGAATGACCTTTCCATGTTATACCATATGCTCCCTGCTATATAAGATTTCCTAGGCACTGGTCCTTCACAACTCAAGGCTGTCTCTAGAAATGAAAATAGGTTGAAAGCTATCTTCAAACTCCAAACTAGGTGATAGGAAACTTTGATGATGTTTTTAGGTAGATAGAGGAGGATTCCATTATGCCTAGCCAGAGGAGATGGAACAAACTCCATCATAGCCTCAAGAACAGGGAGTACCATACTCCAAAAATACTGAGGGGTGCACTGGAAAGGGAACCATTATACAAGAGGGCCATGCAGGCCAAAAAGATGTAATGGGTGGGACTAAATCTCAACCCACCTTTGCTGCTAGGTTTGACTGATGAAGAGAAAAAAAATGCACAAGATAGAGAATGGGAGAATGCAAAAAAGAATAATGTTTTTTACACCCTTGGGGAAACTTCCACACTTCTTCCTCAGGAAATCAGGGGGGTTGTTAGAGCCTTAAAGGAAATGAAGGAGGAGGATTAGTTTCTTAGAGGATGAGAAACCATTCAGTAGGGGGGTGATGATGAGATCCATAATTAGACATATTTGGAGGGGTTAATAGTCACATTTTTCCTTCTTAGATCTATTTTTCTTACATTTTTATTATTATTTAGTTTTATAATGTGATTCAGATTTATGCAGGAACGCAACAGAATACAGAAATAACCATAAACATAGAAATACTTTGGAAATAAGGTTTCATTTCATTAATATCAAATCAAATAAATATGCTTACAAACATGATGGAAATAAAATAGCTAGGGTGCTGGTAGTGAATCTCTGAGAAGAGATGTGGTGGCTACAGACCTCTGAACTGTGTTACAATGAGGCTTGAGGGCCTATTTATTATGGAGAAACAATGGAGAACTCTAAACATCCAAAAACCTAACCCTAGGAGATGAAGCGCCAAAACTATGGGCCCTGTTTGGGTAAATTGGTGTTTCAACTCCCCAGGGAGGTAACTTCGACATACTATCTCCGTTTGGGGCTTCAAAATGGCTCTGGAAGTTCAGGGCCCGAAAAGCTGCTAAAAATAGTAAGTTGTGAAAAAACTGAAAGAGACAATGGTGGGGACCCAGGTGCAATAGGTGGGTGGCCACCAATATCCACCTGGATCATTCCTCCCCCCTTAGGAAGCAATGGTCCCCATTGCGTTGAGTTCCTCCATGAGATGAGGAAACTTATGTTGAACTTGGTCCTTGGTGAACCACTTGCCTTGGTGCAGGAGTTGGCCAGCTTTGACAACTCGATATAGTTGGATCTTCTGTCGGTGAGTGTTCTTGATTTGCATGTCCATGATATAGTCCGTGGTGGCCTGTTCCATGCAATCTGTGTTTAACTCTTTTGGTGTGAGTTCTTCTGCAATGTTAGAGGCGTCCAATAGAGGTGGGAAGTAGGGATGAAGGAGGTCTACATTGAATACTAGGTGTAGACCAAGGAATGGTGGAATAATGAACTCAAAGGCATTGTTCCCTATAGCCTTGGTGATGGTGTATGACCCATATTGGAGCGGCAGAATCTTGTGGTGGGGTCCAGTGAGGTGTTCCTTCTGAAAATGTAGCGACACTTTTTCTCCCACCTGGAAGTTGTGTGGCACCCGATGTTGATCATGTCGTTGCTTGTACTTAGCATTGGCTCTGTCAAATATGTCATGAACTTGTTGGCAGATGTGCTGAATGTTCTCGATGAAGTTTTTTGCTTTGTTAGCATCAGACTGGACATGAGCTAAATTGGCCTGAGTAGCTGTAAATGACATGACTATGTGAATGGGACATAGTGGCTGGAATCCCAAGCCCACCTGAAAGGGGCTGTGTCCAGTTGAGCTGTGGAGAGCCAAGTTATAACTATGTTGTACATAGGGAAGACGCTCATCCCATGTGCGTGAATGCTTTGAATTGTACATGCGCAGAATGTGTACAATCATCCTATTGATGACCTCGAAAACATAGTCGTTTCCATGCTTAGTAGAAGGAAGGCCTTGTTAGCAACCTATAATATAGGGGTCATAATTTTGACTTGAATATTTATAATCTTGTAAATCTATACATATTTTTCCTTCTGCAAGTTGTATTCACACATTTTGTAAAAAAAAATAAAAAAATAGAAAAAATCAAAAAACAGGGTAAAAAGTCCTAAAATAATAATCAAAGGACTTAGAAAAAATAAAAGACCCCAAAGAAAAATGAATAAAAAATGAAAGTGAGCAAGCATAAATGCCACTAATTTCTACTTTTTGACTGTGCAAAGTGTTAATAAATGCCATAGTCCTTAATGAGTTAAACAGTTTAATCTTAACTTGTCATTGTTTCAATTTCACTTGTTGTAGATAGAGAATAATGAGTTGTCATACTGCTCAATCATGACAATTCAGTAGTTAGGTAGAGAAAAAAATGAATCCAATAGTTTAATCTGGATTCATGGATGAAATAAGTGTAGAATTAGAAAGTTTTACTTATTTTCAGAAAGAATAATGTTGTGAAGGTTGCTAGCCTAAATGCACCTTACTACGAAGGAAGAAAAAATGTTAGCATGGTAAGCTGGGTAGGTAGAAGAAGGTGAAAAAATCTCAATGTAAATATCATTCATCATGGGCTTCAAAGTAACTAACTTCCCTTTCCCAGAGTCATGAAACATTATAAACTATCAGTCAGAAAGGCTCAAGTCATTTCCTTGACTTTTGTTGGGACTGGACCCAAGGCTCTATGACTGATTAGTTGAAAGTGTGAATGTCTATATTAATCCCTAAAATCACTACATTACCATTCATGCATTCATATCCTTCAATAATCTTAAGTAAAACACCATTTTTACTTAAGGGCATTATATTTCCCATTTTATTAACTTCCTACATCATTTGAAAACATTAAGCCCTCAAAATCACATTATATCATAAGTTAAGTGATAAGATCAATACAAATTATCTTTTGTAATTCACTTTACTTGTTACGTTTGTATATTTTGAGTATACCATTTCCTATTTTCATATTAATTCTAATTTATATATTAACTCCCCGTAGAAATGACCTATTCCTATTATATATAACTCCTTTTTATAAATAACCAAAAAACCCACTTATTTTAACTTAAGACAAAGTTATTTATTCCCACATGTTTAAATAAAAACCCCCCTTATAACCCTTTTGGCTAAGTTTATCTATATATAAATATCCCTCCCCCTATGGTGGTTAAGTCAACCCGATTTAATTAACCATATAATAAAAATATTCGAAAAAATCTTTTAAAACATGTGTTATATGTGTTTTAAACAAAAATTCTCCGAAGTTTTATTTAAACTAAACTTCAACATAAATAAACCCCATTCTCCTTGTATATTATCCCTTCCCCGACTCCCTAACCTAAGGTTAAGCTATTCCTTTGCTTCTCTCTCGATTCCCTTTAATCAAGGTTAAAACCATAACTGGAGCTAAAATCCTCATGTATATCCCCCCAATCCTTTACTCTAGTTAAATCCCTTTTGAAATCCTCCCGATCACCTTTTCCATTGAAAAAAATCGTTTTTATATATAAAACAAAACCATATCCCTTTCCCCATAGGATTAATTTTCAACCCTCCAATCCCCAAATCCCTTTTAATCCAACAGTTAGAAATCTACGCGATAGTTCAATACATTTTTATCCCTCCCCATCATGCTTGATATCAACCGTTCGATCTTCTTTTATCTTCAAGATCTACGGCCCAAAGTAAACCCGATAAATTGATCTTTCCCCGCACCTTCCCTTTTAATCTCTATCATTCACTTCCCAAAGCCAGATCCGACGGCGATAATTCATTTTCGCGCCCATAAAGTAATTGACGAATGTTTTAGAAAAGTCGCGTGAAATGGGTGGTTTTCCCAAACCACCCCACGTCGACGGGTCACAATCCTATTAGATCGCATTCGAAAAGCTATTTATCGCTTACAGCCTTTGAGCCGCGTGAATACCACCCAGTGGTATTCCAAAACCAGTCCCGCTTAAACCTTTGTTTAATGTAATTTAACTATAGTTTAACTATGGTTTAATACGTTAAAATCATAATTTTCATTCAAAATTTCACCTTTTGGCGCTTTAAACTTATGAACCTTCTCCTAAGCTTATTATCGTTGAAATTTCACCATTTGTGCGCCATAACACCCTGAGAACCTATGAAGAGCCTTTTCATCATTTCAAGGCCTACTAGCGCCATTTTCAAGCCAGTTGCTCTGCAATTTAACCACGGAGTGCCAGATTACCCTCTGAAAGACCAATTTTACAGAATTTAAGACTGTGCGCAACTACGAAACGTCTTCAACCTCGATTATACCTATTTTAAGGTATTTTTCATCAAAAATTATCCACTGAACTTCAATTTCTAAAGGAAAAGCACCAAATTTCCTGCTATTGCCTGTAATTGTTTGAATTAGCTATATAGAATTTGCAAAAAACATCCATAGTACAGGGGAAACTCTGTCAAATTTTCCCCAGAATCCCTAATTGCCGTTTTTTGCAACTTTTATCCATACCTTGGTCTTTTCAACTGCTGGAATTGATCGTAACCTAATTTCTGAGCACTAAAACCTTCCTTCAATCCAAAACCCTGCTCATAACCCTATTACTGGATAAATTCTCCAAGAAGCCCTTGTTTCCAACAAAAGAGCTCAGCAAACAGTCTAAGCTTGCTCTGCTCAATTAAAAGATGACAAAGAAACAAGTAACCCCTAAAGCAGGAGGTCCAAAGCCTCAAAAGAAATCATATGCTAAAACTCCTCATCCTGAATCTTCCAAAATTGATAAATCTACCCGTGTGCTCACTACTGATTCAACAGAAGTTTTCAGGCCTATTCAACCTCCAGTTATCTCACAAGAAAATAGCCTTTTGGTTGACCTTGACTACAGAATAATGGACCCTTCCTTAGAGTTCAATTTTCTTGATGTATATAACAGGTGTTTTGGTAAATCAATAGAGAAATATGACAAAGATATACTAGTCTGGGATTCCAATTTTCCAAAATACATTGTTCCTCAAACTCATCCATCCCCTGATTTTGTCAGATTGTGTCAGTCCTATTATCTTCCTGACCAAAGATGCATTGTGAATAAAGACAGAGAGGTCTTATTTTACATCAATGAAGAATCTATAAACTCTATGGTGCAACTAAAACTTGATCCCAATGCTGCTTCATTTTCCATAGAAGAATTAACTCAGAATTACCTAGAGCTTGATTTTGCCTCTAAGTTAAAACTCTTCCAGACTTTTTGTCCCAAGCAAGTTGATATCCCCAAGCTTAATCCTCCATTTGATACCTTTGATTTTGCAGATGAAACCAGACAGATTGTCTCATTGCTATCATTTATACTAGGATACACCAGTGATGAATTCACTAATGTGGCTATCTTAGGTTTTTTTTCAACTCTAAGTCCTGGCCAGTCACCATCCATTGTGTACAATTTTTCTAAATTCATTGCAAAAAACATGCATTATCAGTTGTCTAGATTGTCAGAAGAAGGAGTCTTTATATACACATCATATCTACTTCACCTCTATTTGTATTATCAAATAGAAAAATTTCCCATTGAACTTCAGAAGGTGGATCCAGAAGGAAATGTTCTTTTAGTAGTGTTTTGGTCATCAATTCTGAGAAAATGGAATAGGGAATATAGCTTTGCAGATTTCAATGACTTATTTTTAGTGCTTGCTATGAATCTATTGAATAAAGAGCAAACCCCTAGAATCAATGAAGAGACAAAGAGAATTCTACAGCTATCTGAGAGCTGTAAAACAGGGGATTGGTATTTATACAAAAGTTACACAGAAATCAGAGTATATGGTGCACTCCTGGCCCCATATAAACTACCAAGATTTGTTACAACAAGAATATTTTCTTTGGAATATTTGAGGCAGCTATTGAATGCAGATGAAATTAATTTCATAGCCTCTAGGAAAAAGACTCAGTTCAATCCGAAAAATCAAATTGGGCCATTTATTGTGAATAACAGAGAAGCAACCAATGAAATTAATTTTAAGTTAAAAGAGTATAAATTACCATATAGTTTTATGTGGAATTATGATCCACAAGGTATTTTAAGCACGATGACAGTGAAATGCAAGTTGCATGTCTTCTTGCATGATCCCAAGCCCCAAATTGAAAAGTATGCCAACAAACTTGAATGGGAACCAAACACTCCATTTGATGATGATTCGCAGGAAATGCAGGAAAATAGTGGCAAAGGTAAGCAAGTTTGTCAAACACAGGTATTGACAGTGAATTAAGAATCTGACATTCTTCATAAGAGAAGAAGAAAGGAAGATAGTTTCACTGCTGAAACTATTCAAGACAAAAGATTCAGAATTCCATACAATAAGAAAAGTAAATTGACTATTGAAGAAAGGGACAAAGCCATCAATATTGAAGATAATAATGGTCATGAAACTGGTGATGAAGTTACAAGGATAGTAACTAAAACTCTCAAAGAGCTTCAAAATGTTCAAATTGGAAACTAGCAGAAAGATACAATCATGGTAGATAAACAATCCAAAGTTGATATGCCCTCTTCTTCTAAAGAACCTGGTAGTACAGATTCTGACATTTAACTCAGGTTCAGGAAAATTAAAGAAAAGAAAGAAGAAATAAAAAATGAAGCATATTCCAAGTTCCTCAAAGAAAAGCCCGGGAATAAGGATAGGCTCCTTTTGGCTTTTGATTTTTCCTCTAATAAATTGGTGATGTCATTTCTCAAGCCTACAGTGGTTGATCCTAAATCTATTGCAGATTATTCAAAAACAGATCTTGAAGTTGATGCAGATGCTTTCCATGAATTGGACCAAATAGAATTTCATAGAAGCAACATAGAGATGCTATATTCTAAGATAGTCAATAAGAGTATGAATTCTATCAGGCTTGAGAAAACTTTGATAAATATTCAAACTCAAATGAAATTGGATAAAGCCTCACTATATGCCAACAATTTGAAGATCAAAGCATTAGAAGACTTAGTGATTGAAGCAGGAGCTGATCTTGCTAACATGGAAATTGCAAAGGCTTTAATTAAGCAGAAAAATGAAGATATAACTGCCCTCAGAAAACAGTTAAAATTGCCTCAAAGTGAAAATTCTCAGGAAAAAAAAATTCTTCAGCAGAAAACAGAGAATGATGAATTGAAACAACTTGTTCTTAAAATGACAGGCCAGATAAAAGAAATGGAAATCAAAATAGAAGATTTCATACAAGAGAATGAAAAACTAAAGAAATCTCAACAGGTTGTCATTCCTACAGTGATCCCAACTATAAGAACAGTTGTTCCATCCACATTAGCAGAACACTTGGTGCCACAAGGAGTACTAGCAACTGCAGTGCCAATAACTTCTCATGAAATCTCAGCCTCTTCTTCCTCAACTTCACAGGTAAACACAATACAAGACAAAGCTTTCATAATCAGAGCCATGGAGGACATGTCCATTCAAGAGAAAGAAATACTTAGTTTGAAAGGCACTATTAAAAATTTAGAAACTTCCAAAAGAGATGCCTTGATTACTTCCAAAGGGCATGAGCAGAGCGCTAATAGATTGCAAGAACAGGTGAGAATTCTTCAAGCACAGATGAATCTTATAGAATAGGTTGCATATATAAAAAATCATTTATGGACAAAAATTATTGAAGGCATTCACTCTCAATAGCCTTAAATTCAGATAATTTATGAGAAAAAAGAGTTATTACAAGCTGCAAATGCAGAAATTGATAAAACTAAGAAAGAGATTGAAAATAAGCCAGCTCAAGCAGTTCAAATCATAGCATTTTTGAACAGCAAGAACAGGGAAGAGTTAGAAGAGTTGAAAATTGCTGATAGAACAGAGGTCATTCTTCAAATTAAAAAAGTTCTGAATAAAAGAAATATGATGAATAATTTGGAAGACAGATGTAAAGATATGAACTTGGCCATCTCAAGATTTTGGGCCAAATACAAAATATTGTCAGAAGCAGGTTTTCCAGACATTCATGCATTAAATGAAAAATTGATGCCATAGAAAGATTATGATCATAAAGTTAGAACTCATGCTAAGGATCAAGCTAAACAACCATTGCCACAAGGATCACTAAGTGGAAAAGTAATTCTTCAGTATTTTGAAAATCTATTCTTTTTGGAAAATTAAATCAAGCGTATGTTCACTGTAAAGCCTAAATTTACAAAATATACATAAGCTGATGAAAGTTACAGAAAATTGAAGAATATGAAGATCCCCACTGCTGAAAAATGGCAAGAATTCACAGATCTGTTGTGAATTTCGTAGATAAAGGATAGGAAAATTACTTGGAAATTCATATTTTACTTTTACCTTATGATGAAAAAATCAATGTCAAATTGTATCAAGGTAAAATTGTATCAGTAAAATCAAATTGTTACTGCTGGTCATTTTTTATTACAGCAGTGAAACAGTCAAAAGTAGAGATAAAGAGTATCAGAGAAGAAGATGAAAAGGAAGAGTATTCTTCAAGCCAATATCCATGAGAAGATGTATCTATTGCCAGCAATGCTCACAGCACATCAAAAATCAGTTTAGATAAGATAAAACAGTTCTATTTTTCCTTGTAAAAGAGGATAGCTTGCAAACTATTTTGCTGTTGTCCCTATTCTAATGCTCTTTTTCTTATTTTTCTTTAAAACATTATCTCAATTCCTGAGATATTTTGTAAACAATTTTTGTGTTTAAATACTTCATAATTCGAAGTACTTAGGGTGGAATAAAATTTCTCAAGACAATTATAGTCATTTGGTGGACCTATTGAAATTGGTGTGAGTCAATTAGCGAAGCAGCAGTCTGGAAACAAGTTTAGAGACTTCATAACTAAGGATTCTCATGGTGACAAGATAAGTCTCGTATTTTTTCTTGTTTACAGTGTTATTTTTTTAAGTTTAAAAACATTCATTTGATGTGTTTCTCTTTTGTAATGATCAACTAAGGATAAATTAGACAGAATTAGTGATAATAAGCTCTTTGTTTTAAACTAGTTGGCATTTTTCTGTTTTCTTCTTGATAACTTTATCATAGAATTCTTAATTGCTTTAGGTCCCAGTTTGATTCCTTCCTTCAATCCTCTTATCTGTAACTTAAGAATTCTTAAGTACCCTTTTGTTCATATTTCACCCATATCATCCTCAAAATCTATTCAAATCCTTAGAAGGTCATCTATCCCGCCCTTAGTACATTTGCATCTTTAAGTCTTATTTCTTAGCCCTGTTTGCCTAGAGAGTTGACTCCATTGCCCAATGTTATGGTAGATCCCTCTGGTTTACCTTGAAATACTTTTTATTCCTACCACATTTCAAAAATCAATCCTATTGCTCACTCATAGCTAGCCTAAAAACATTTACCAAAACAAAGCTAAATCTTTAGGAGAGATCCCTCTATGGAGCTCAGGAAGGCTAGATCATGAATTCCCAAAGCGGTTCTTGGTTACCCCTGGTGTTCTTAACTACAAAAATCCCCATCCCACAACCTGAGAATTACTAGGGTGATAACAGGCCTAACATGTAATCCATGGAGATGGATTCCCAAGGTCGACTAGGGGTACGTAATAGAGTATAGAGCCCTTGCTTCTTGATGGTCGGTTTGGAAATGGCGCAAGCAATGCAAGATCTGATGTACTTCCTGAAATCTTGTTGAAGGTTTGGCCAATAGAAATACTTCTACAGTACTGCCACTGTTTTCTCGACCCAAAAAAGCCCAGAGACTCAACTACAGTGCGCTTCCCATATCATCTTGGCACGCTCACTTGAAGGAACACAAATGTGTCCCGGGTGACATAATAGTGAATCTTGGAGGTGAAAATTTGGAACTTGCATACCCCCCAAGAGTGCCTTGTATGTGTATCTGAATTCTAGATTGCTCTTGTAGAGAAACATCCAATCAAAAGTCTCATGCCCACAAGATTTAAGAACGATGGTTATGGCCACGATCGGTGGTCGGTTGAGGTAGTCTGAAACATTATTGGTGCTACCCTTCTTGTACTTGCTGTTTAAATGAAATTTTTGTAGATATGTGGACCACTTCTGATGGCGATCATTCTACAACTTCCCTTGTGTCTGTATGAACTGTAGGGCTCGGTGGTCTATGTGGATGACTATCTCCTTCCCCAAAATGTAATGCTTCCATTGTCGACAAGCTTGCACAATGGAATGTGTTTCTTTTTCATAAGTGGGATACTTTCAAACTGTGTCAGACAATTTTTCACTATGATATGCCACAAGATTCCCCTGTTGAGTAAGAACTACCCCAATAGCATAGTCAGAGGCATCTATCTCGTTCTCAAATGGTTGTTGAAAGTCTGGTAATGTGAGGACTATGGCAGAACAAAGGCGATGTTTCAATTCTACGAATGCCTTCTGTTGAGATTCTGACCAACAGAATTTTTCTTTAGTTCCTCCCTTGGTGAGTTGACTCAAGGGCCAAGTGGTATGAGAGAATCCCAACATGAACCTACGGTAGAAATTAACAAGACCCAGAAAGCTGTGAAGCTCTGTTAGGGTGGTTGGGGCTGGCCAATCCTAAATGACTTGGATCTTGGATGGATCCACATGCACCCCCCTTTCATTAATAATGTATCCCAGATATTGAACCTGGGTCATGCCAAAAGTGCGCTTCTCCAAATTGGCACACAACTTGTGTTGCCGTAGTGCTTGGAGGACTTCTCGGATGTGGTGGAGGTGCTCTTCCCATGTATGGCTGAAGATCAAAATGTCATCCAAGTATACCATTTCAAATGAGTTGGTGAATGGACGTAAGATGTCATCCATCAACCTCATGAAGGTTGTAGGAGTGTTTGTCAATCCAAAAAGCATGACGAGCCATTCGAAAAGACCCTCCTTGGCTTTGAAGGCAGTCTTCCACACATCAGAGGGTTCGATTGGTACCTAGTGATACCCAGACTTCAAGTCGATCTTCCTGAAATATTTTTCCCCTTTGAGTTGGTCCAGAAGGTCATAAATCTATCGGATCGGGTACCTATTCTGGACAATGATCTTGTTTAGCGTGCGATAATCAATACAGAGTCTCCAAGTCCCATCTTTCTTCTGTACCAACATGATCGGGTTCCCACAGGGTGATGAACTTGGATGGATGTGACCTTTCTTCAACAGCTCCTGAATTTGCCACTTGATTTCGTCATTCTCCATAATAGAGCACCTATATATCGGTCCATATGGTAGCGACACACCTGGGGTCAGGTCAATGGGGTGCTTAACCTGACAATGTAGAGGCACCCTTGTGGGTGAGGTGAAGATGTCCCCGTAATTCTCCACAACCTTTTCCATTTTTTGTTGTCATGCAGAGGAGCCATGTCTGGAGGTCATGGCCACAGTCTTCTTCTTGCCTTGGGGGAAGATCATTAGGAAAATAAATTTCCTAGTTTGGGAAATGAGCTTACTGCATTTTTTTGTAGTAACCAAAAATATAATAGGAGGCGGTGGTACCTCTGGTATCATGTACAATTTATTTTCCAAAGTAACAATAACAGTGCGAGGCCGGGAATCATACACAGCATGTCGCTTCCATAAGTATGTTTTGCCTAATAATACATCAGAAACATCAATAGGAGGAATGTCACACAATACCTCATCCGTGAAGGGCTTGATGCTATAGGGAATGTGGCACTGCTAGCTGACGCGGAGATCCCATCCTTGGTGAAGCCACCTGATGGTGTATGGTTGTGGGTGCGCTGTGGTCGACAAGCCTAACCGCTTCATGAAATATGTTGAAATTAGGTTATTTTGGCTCCCATTGTCAACAATGAACTGTAGCGAGGAAACCTTTACCCACATATGGGAGTGGAAGAGACGCTCTGCCTCCTTTGGATCTTCGTAGTGGCAACAATGGCCTTGGGCTCTACATCAATAATCTACTTCCCTTTGTCACTCACCTTTTCAAGTTTTGATTCAAAGTCAGAGCATGCATCTGATTCATAATCCCTCATCTCGGCCACCAGCGATTACTTGGCCCGACCCTCACTTGTGTTGTGAGTGGAGATGTTATGGAACTCACACCACTTTCCTGTGTCCTTCTTTGGCTTCTCGGTGTTGTTCTTTGATTTTGTCTTTGGTAGGTTTTCTTGGGCTGCTATGCCTTGGCTTTTTCCTTTGTTATGCAGTTTGGGGGCACCTTTCCCTTGCTTTTGATTCGCAGATCCAAAGTCTCGCTTCTTCTGTTTGAATTTCTGTTCAATCTTGGCAGCATACCGGTATTCCGTACCAAGCGAGGAATTTTTGAGTAACTACATTTCCTCCTGAATGTATCTGTGTAGACAATCGTGATACTTTAGCACCAAATTTTTCTCTGAATATTTTATACCCAACTTTGTGCGTAGGGTATGGAACATATTCGTTAGATCATGCACATCATGATCCCTTTGCTGCCATAGCATGGTCCATTGTATGTACTTGTCCTCATAGCTCCCCACGGGATAGTATTGTTCCTTGATGGCATCTCAGAAAGTATTCAAAGTGGGTACGACTGAGAACAGAGAGGGTTTTATCTCGTCATTTTTCTCACAGTAGGTTTCCCACTAGTCCTTGACATGGGGGATAGCTTTGAGGAGTGCAAAGATAATCTTCTCCTGGTCGGAAAATTTATGAAGCAAGAAATATCCTTCTAATATATTCAACCATCTATCTATGGAACTGCATCTATTTTACCCTCAAATATGGGAATGTCAAATTTTACTTGTAACTTAAAGGGAGTCACACCTCCAGAGTGGCTGCTAGATGCAGATGTGCCACCGGTGGGTAGTCGTTGAAGGATCTGGGAAATGTTATCCATCATCACGTTCCTTTTTTTTCGAGGGCCTCCTCGAGCAATATTTTGATAGGATATCCTACTCCCTCATCTTTCTTTTCGTCCCCCATGGGCATCCGTCAGGATTTGCGAGGTTGATGTTGCAAAGGTTCCACCAGATCGAGCCCTAACTCCTTATACCTTGACCTCGTTAGTGACATGCAAATAAGGATCAAGAAAAAGTAGGCTGCTCTAATACCACTGATCTGAATTTATGCAACAACACAACATAATACAAAAATAACCATAAACATAGAGATACAGCAAAAATAAGGCTTCGTTTCATTAATATCAAATCACAAAAATATGCTTACAAGCATGATGGAAATAAAATAGCTATGGTGCTAGTAGCGAATCTCTGAGAAGAGATGTGGCAGCTACAGACCTCTAAACTGTGTTACAATGAGGCTCGAGGGCCTATTTATTATGGAGAAACAATGAAGAACTCTAAACATCCAAAAACTTAACCCTAGGATATGAAGCTACAAAACTATGGGCCCTGTTTGGGTAAATTGGTGTTTCAACTTCCCGGGGATGTAACTTTGGCATAATATCTCCGTTTGGGGCTTCAAAATGGCTCTGGAAGTTCAGGACCTGAAAAATTGCTAAAAATAGTAAGTTGTGAAAAAACTAAAAGAGACAATGGTGGGGTCCCAAGTGGAATAGGCGGGTGGCCACCAATATCCACCTGGATCATGATGCTAGTATAGGTGGTGATTAAGGCTAACATACTCTGAGTACCTAATATGAGGATTGAGTGAAGAAAATCATGATTTATTAAGCATTTTTATAAAAAAAATTATCATAAAGACTTGGATGAGACATCAAGGAGGAATTATAGGAGAATTTTCCACCCTATATTCTCTCCATCAATTCTAACTCAAAAGGCAGCCAAAGGATCCCAATGATTCTCTCCAACAAGTTGAATTCCAGAGGCGGCCTAGCAACTCAAAGAGGAGTGTACTCAATCCTTGTTCACCGAGAGTCAAGTAGACTCAATCAGCATTTTATAGGGAGTTGTTGGTAGCTTCCCTGTAGAATAAAGAGAGCCGAGCTAGAGCTAGGAAGAGTTAGTCTATTCTAGTCTCGATTCCATTCAAAACTATTGTTGTGAGCTATTGAGATTTTTGTTTATTCAAGGATCAAACTTTCATAGATGTATGTATTTATTCTTTTATTAAATTAGCAGACCGATTTCATTCGACTGATTTAAGTTTCATATGGATAGAATCATGGGTTAGGGCCCAATCTATGTGCCTCAGCTTCTCTGCTGTTACTATATTTTTCTTTTTTTCATTTAGATATTTTTGGTTATGCCATTTAAGTTAGATATTCTTCTGATAAGTTTCATTATTGTTTAGTTTTTTGTGTTGTTGTAGTTTTAATTACTTATGCGTAGTAAAATAGAGGGAAAACTCCAAAATTTGTGGTCAAGTCTCCCCCTCTCATATCTATCAATATAGTTCGAGCAGGGTAGACCTTCCCACAGGCCAAAATTTCTTTATGTTTGAATTTTTGGGAAGAAATTGTATTACCAAGTCCAAGCCTCTCTTTTAGTCTTTCATCACGCATTTTTGCATGACTCTGCAGGCATGCTTCACTTATGAGCACTGCTCTTATGCCTCCATTCCCCTCCTTTCCTTCTCACCTTAACGCTGCACTTACCTTTTTTTTCGAACGCTCTTAAACCCTTCAGCTTTATTTCTTTGTTTTCCTCTGTTCACGGCTGCCTACCCTTTTCATAGAAAACTCGTGAAAAACCATTCCAATTCATCGAAAACTTGACCTTTGCCTTTTGTCCCTGAGACTCCCTCCACCATATGCTGCATATTGTAAATCACAACATTTGGCTTTTACCTTTAACACTTACCGTTCGTTCTTTGTGATTGCAATCCTACCACCTTTTGCAATATATGGTCCATCTTTGGCAGCGGATAATTGTCTTTAAGAGATGCTTTGTTCAAGTTTCGAAAGTCAACACACAGTCTTATTTCTCCGTTCTTCTTTCAGACTAGGATCAAGTTCGCCACCCATTCAAAATATCTTAATGGCACAATAATATTAGCCTTCAAAATTTTCTTGATTTCCTTTTCTATGGAAGGAAGGAGTAAAGGATTAATCTGTATTAGTTTCTGTTTGTGTGGCTTAGCATCTCCTTTTAATGGAATCTTGTGCTAGATAATGCTAATATCAAAGGTCTTAAAATCTTGATAGGACCAGGCAAAGACGTCTTTATATGTCTAAAATAGCTTTCAATATTGCTCCTTATATTCTTCGGGTACCTTATTAGACAATTTCACTATCTTGGGATCGACCTCCATGCCAAGGTTCAGGTCATCTACCTGATTTTCTTCAACAACCTTACATGGCCAGATTGGGAAATCATTCTTATCAAATAGTCTCTCCAAAGGGACCAGTCCTCTAGGTATTACATTGCCTTTGAGCTGCAACACCTTATGGCCAGCCATAGTATCCTGCCACTTATTCGTGGGTGGATCTTCAGCCTCTTCTTCTTCTGCATTAATGGTCAAATTGGAGAATTCCCCAATGGCCTCCATGAATCTCTTCAATTGCTCTTCATCTTCATACACCTACCAGTGTTTGACATTGTTAGGGATGGAAGGATGGTAATGGACCTCTATCTCGTACCTCAGGAGGGGATTCTGAGGCGGCCAAAAAGTGCTTACGGCTACTACAAGAGAGTTTGCCATTCTGTTTTGGTCTCTTGGCATGAATTGAATATTAAATGCTGAGAATAAATTCTCTACCAAGTCCCATACCTCATTTCTGTAAGCCCTCAGTCATGGGTGCTTATCTTGACATTGATTTCTTACTTGTCTCACCACCAGTTCTGAATCTCCCAAACCTTCAAGCTCTGAATATTCATATTCTTTGCTGTTTGTAGGCCTAGAAGCAAGGCTTCGTATTCATCCACATTGTTCATGGCTTCATACTCCAATTTGAAAGATAATGGGACTAGTTGTCCAATAGGGGAGATCAAGAGAATCCCAACTCCATTCCCTTCCTTTGAGTTGGCTCCGTCAAAGTGCAAGGTCCAAACCCCACCTTCTTCATTACTTGAAGACTGCTCAGTATTTACTTGATAGAAAGATGGCTCCTGCAAGTAATCTTGGTCTTCTTCAAGCGTTAGAAAGGAAAACTCACCCTCTTTTTTGTACACCAGCAAATTTACTGAATTATCGGCTTTAGTGACCATCTTCACAAACTTCGTTTCCCGGTATAATCTCCTTTCTTGGCCTCCAAACATAGGGATGGTCGCATAGGTTAGGTCCAGATTTATAGATCCTCTGATTTTTGTACCCCATGATCTTGATAACATCATCCCAAACTAATTTGGGATGTCGGCCACTACTATGTCCATTACCACACTCTTAGTTGGGATTTTGGCTAGATTTTCCACCAAATCCTTGATCATCCCCAAACATTTGACTCTTTTAGAATCAAAAGAGTAGAGATATTTATATGGGTGAGTGATCTAAAGCCCAAATTTCTCCATTGTTGATAGAGGTAACATGTTATGGGATGCTCTAGAATCTAGCATACAATTGTGCAACATCAAATCATGAATTACTAAAGAGACATAGAAAGGAGGAGTTGAAGCATATAACTCCTCAACATGAGGACCAAACATTACCATAGGCCTTTCTTCCTAGAGGTTTAAACTATTTGGGATTGGGGCTGGTCCTTGAGGAAGCATGAAGGAAGACACCTGAGACTGGTAGACTAGCTGTTTCAGGAGTTCAGTTAGGGGGACTGGGATTTTAACCTTTTCCAGTTCTTTTTGAAGACTAAAAGCAGAGGGAGACTTCTCTATGTTATTTTACTTTGGCTCATTTATCATGGTTGGAGGTTTTTATTCCCTCAGAATAGATTTAACATTTTCATTTGGATTAGAGGCCAACTTAGAAGAGGAAGGAATGGAGTCATTATAATGTAAAGGTTTAGTTATAGGTCTCTTACCTTTATCTCTGACTTTCTGAACAATCGTCTCCGTCTGAGGCATCTCTTCTTGTTGTTCTTATGTGCACGTCCTATTCCTAGAGGACTTGAGATCATATTTTGCGTTGAACTGTGCCTTCATGAAGTCCACAAATTTCTTGCAGTAATCATTAATCTCCGGATCTTCAGCAGCGCTTCTTTTTTTTTGTCTTCTTGCAAGGGGAGTTTGACTCCTTCATATTCTTGCAAGGAAAGCTCAACTTCTTCACATTCCGAGTAAGCAAGATATTGGTCTTCTTTCCCATCGGGGGTGTCTTCTGCAGGGCCATCCATATTCCCTTCTAGGTACAGCGGGGGCTGTATGTGATCTTGTTGCTCCTTCTGATATCTTTGTAATATTTGCAAAGGAGGCTTTATGTATTGGGGGTTATAACCCATGTTCGGAGCAGCTTGAGGTGGCCTTGATGATGAACTCTTTACTTCCAGCTCAAGCTTCACCAGCTTGATTAAGAGGTTCTTGATCATCTTGTTCATTTCCTCAATATTATAATCTGTTGTCTCCCTTTCTTGATTTGAGGTAGAGGCTTCTTCTTTACCCCTTCATCTAGAATCATGGTCCGTCCTCCCTTTAGATTTTCCCGTAGAAGAAAAGTTAGCTTCCACTTCTAAAGCATCAGTCTGAGCTTTGTCTAGGGTGGCGGACTTTCTTTCCCTTAAGGAGAAGCTGAAATCTGATTCGAACGCCACTACAAAAACCACCTTAGCAACGATTTGGTGAGGCTTAATTTCTACTGGTAGACTTATATACAGTTTATTAAATATCTTAATGAATTCAGACACATCTTCATTATGTCTTTTCCTCAGGACGTTGAATTCAGTAAGGCTGTATCCATGATCCTTTTTCTCTCCCCATTTCCTGGTGAAGGCGTTTTCCATTTCCTCCTAGGTATTAATAGAGCGGTCTCCCAGGGTCTTGAATCATTTACATGCCTCTCCATCTAAAGACTAAAAAAAAAGTCTCAACACAGCATCTGGATATTCAACATTGAAGTTCTCTACAAAAGTGAAAAAAAAATCCAATTTTTTTTGGGTAGCAGTGTTATCCTCCCCGTTAAAGCGAGGTAGGACCTTCAGATAATCCTGAGGCATATCATTCAAGATTTTAGGTAATGCTAGGGGGGCATATTTTTTCAACAAGAAACCAGGAACAGCCATGATAGGTGGTGGAGGAGGAAGAGGATTCTGATGAATGACAGGAGGTGGTGGAAATGGAGTGTGTATAACAATAGGGATATACTAAACAAAAGCTTGTGGGGTTTCTTGCACAGATGGAATATGTGAAGTATAACCTCTGTGAATTCTTTCACTTCTTTGGCTTCTAGAGTGGGATGAAAAAAGAAACTTGAAGTGTCTACAGACTCGGCCTCATCTTTTACTTCAATATTTTCAATAGAGGAATGAACTAAGAAAATTCGAGGATTCTGGCAGAGGTCTCAGGGCCTTGAACTTGAGCCAAATGTGAGGAAGATGGAGAGTCTTCTAAGGAGAATCTTGGTATATAACTATGAGTAGTCTACTTTTCTCTTTAATTTCTTTTGTGTAATATCTTCTCAGGGTCAGACACTGAAGGAGTTCTCAGTTGGGATGTATTTGACCTCAGGTGAGGCTTATTTTGAGCCAGGACTACAAAATGGATTTAAAATTTGAATTATAGTGGAGTCACGAAGGTGAGGGATCTACAACTCTCAACCCTTCCTACTCACCTATTTTGAAGGGTGACTGTGTTTTTGTCATATCCCATGGATTTAAATCTTTAACTTCATGTCCCCGGAAACGGCGCCAGAAAGATGTTGTCACTCCTAGAGACAACCTTGAGTTGTAAAAAGACCAGTGCCTAGGACATCTTAAATGCAAGGAGTTTCTGATATAACTAATAATAGTATACAATAATGTGGCTTCCTTGCTACAGAAAAATGGTAGAAATTTGATGATAGTGGGACCAATCTTTCAGAGATAAACGTAACAACTAGGAATACTTCTGAGGATCCTCTATGAGACTAAATAAGTAGATGCATCAAATAGCTACAAATAATCTTGTTGTAAAGAGGGCCAACTATTGAAATGTTAAACATACATCAAAGAATGTGTAAGTGGAAATATGAAGGAATATGAAGTGAGATATACACTGTAACTGGGCTTATATTGAAATAAGAATCCATAAAGTTCTTATTAGAAGAATTATGGAAATGAGTAAGGAAGTGAACAAAGTATCATACCTGAGAAATATTTAAAGTGCTATAAATGTAAAGATATGAGTACCAACAACAATAAATTCACATCCAATACAAAAGCACTCACATTCTAGAACATTTAGATACAATAAAATGGATGGAGACGAAGTGAACATTTATATATAATCAAACATGAAGGAGTACAAACTATATAGCATTTCATGTGGAATCATTTTCAACAGCAAAACTCTTTATACCAAAACCCAATGGGTTCTTTAACATCAGCTATCCAGACCATACAAAAATACATACACAGAACGCTTTAGCTCATAGTCTCTCCCAAAAAATATGGAACCCTATATATGTCTTTCCTCTATGCTTTTATAACATTTTCATGTGCTATACGTGAAAAGATATTTTGGGAAAATATCTTTTCCACATGCCTATATGTAGTTTCAAGTCTTAATAAAAAATAAAAATTGATGATGGGGTAGAATGCCTCCCATCATCTTACAACTTGGGCTTAAAGCCATTTCTAATGGAAATACAACAACCTACTAGCTGAAACTAAGAATGCAAGAGTGAAATATGTGTTTCACTCGAAATTGAAAGTGAAAAGAAAAGAAAATAAGAGGCCACGTAGGCCCAATCATGAGTTAACATTACTGGTGGTGGGGCAGAGTCGGGCCTCCAGCTGGAGAAGGTAGTATTGTGGCTGTAGAAGATCTGGCTTTCTTACTGGCAGATGGAGTGGATAGAGAAGAAGATGCGGTGGCTGATGAACTCATATGATCGCTACACCTCTTCCAGGTGTCAGTAATAGGACCAGGTATTTCAATGAATGCGTCGACCAGAGCATGCACTTCTGTCAGTTCGGCATAACTCACTTGAGTGGGCAACCGTTGCTTAACTTGATAAAGAAGAGAGAATTCTTTACCGAGTGCGACAATTATTGTTTTGGCCTTAAGTCGAGCGATCTTCTCAGATAGTGTATCTATCTAATTCATCACCTTTGTCAGTTTGTACTCATATACTGGTAACGGTTGAAGAACAAAATTTATAGGCTCCCAGCATGATGGGAGGCCAGCAAGTGTCAGTTCAGTCCATTCTATTTCAAACTATCCCAAGATCATCACCATCCTTTCCAAACTGCCCAGCACGAGGTTGCGCACGGCTTCCTTTTCCATCACCTTCTGGCATTCTGACACCTCCTTGAACCTATCCTTGATTCCCTATTTGGCCAATTCTTCTGAGCTTAAATCATTTAAGAGGGCAATATACCTTCTGGCACTTTCAACCTTAGTTGAAGCGTTTGTATTCCCTTCATGAAGAATTCTTCTGAATTGAAGAACCGTGGCCTTCTTTTCTTAAATTAAGGTCAAAAAGGCCCAACGCTTCTTTACCTCCATGATGATGTCTGTCTAGATTAAGCGTCAAGCCTCCAAGAGGGTGATGTGCTTGTGAGGTCTTTGATCATCTTTTCCTGTTGCAACCTCTCTTGTTTTGCCTCCTCTATCCCTTTTTGCAAAGTGGCTATCGGTTTGGTATTTTACTTAAGACAGGCCTTGAGCTCATGGATCTTCTGTTGTGTCATCTGAACCTGCTTCTCTGCTACTTGAAGTTTGGCCAGTGTTGTAGTTAGCTGTTTTGAGAGTGAGTTGGATCCTTCAGGAGGTGGTATGGAGCAAACGTGTGCATCCCAGATTTTCTGCAACTCGTCCATATTCTACAGAGGCCAGTCATATTGATAGAAATTTTAGCCCTCTCTTCTTTCTCCTTGGCTAGGGAGTCTACTAGGTTAGCCTTTTCCTTTTCTATCTGGGCTGATTCAACAGTTTCCATGTGCTAAAAACCAGGAATCTTCAGTTTATGCTTCGGGGTGGCAACCTATTTCTGAAACTCTGAGATGACATGACCCTGAGGATATGCTTTATCATTCCCTTTTCCCTTCACAACCACTTGAAGACGCCATAGGTCATTTGAGAGTGCCCAAGCATTAGTATTCTCCACTTTAAGGTTCTCGACCACTTGGTTGTACTTGGTTTGTAGCTTCCTTAGAGTGAGAGAGAGCTTCACAACCTCATCCTTTAGCATGTCACTGAAACACTGGAAAATATTGCATTTATCAATCGGGGGAACTTGTGACATGTTTATTGCCACCTTCAGACCTCTCTAGCTGGTGGTCCCAGCCTCTAGATCTAGTATCGCTTCAGTCATGGCCATCAGCAATTGTTACTTATCCATATCAATCTCGGTAGAAAACTGAGTATGATATTTGTCTACATATCTCGCCAATTCCGACCAGAGCTTTTCCCTAATAGTTCTGTTCTTACCCTTCATTTCGTTCCCCGCCGCGGACCTATTTACAGAAATGGCTTGTGAAACTTCTGAGAAATCAAACGATGATGGACCATCATATTTTACCATGAAACCCGCTTTTCCCTTGTCTGACTCTCCACATAGTGCTAATTTTTCCAATGGCGACTCTCCCCCAACACCTTCTCCATTGTTTGTTCTCTGGCTTTTAGAGGGTGGAGAGTCTTCTCCTGTGACTCCAACTTCTTCAACTTGTTTCTTACCTGCTTCTTTTGTTGAAGCGGTGTCTCCCTTTTCCCCTATTGCAGATCAATCAGTCTCCATTTGTGAAAGAAAAGACCAGGTATCAAGATTAGCTCTCCACTTGATGAAGGGTCTAGTTTCGTGAGCATATGCAGGTGATTTAATCTTCTTCCTCTTGTTTGAGATGATTCCTTTTGGATCATAAGGCCAAGGTTTCCCTTGTCTTAAATCCATACCTTTGAGCAGGTTTTCCACTATGGAGAGGGCATGCCTTGAGTTAACAATGAAGGGGCCAATGGTTGTAGGAAGTTTAAGAATGATCCCCTTTTTCGCAGGGAGGAAGTGGATTTGGTCAACCTTCAAGGTCTGCCAGAGGTACTCCAAGGTGAAAATTTGCATGGCGAGAAAAACTGGCAATCTGCAAGGCGAAACCTCTGTGCCGTAGACCTTGATCTCAGTGTAGTCATCAAATAGGTACCAATCTCCTGTGCTTTCTTCCTCACTGAACTGTAGCTACTTCCTCTGTTCAGGAAAAATCCTAGGCGGAGGGTTGTCATGAATAATAGTATAGGCTATTGTCATGAATTCGTTCAAGAAATTTGAATAACCCACCTGATTAGCCAACTGATGTACTGCAGGGTTCCAGTAAAACACAGTTTTTGGTTGGGAAGTTATCCTAGAAAATTTTTCCAAACCCAAACCCTCGAAATTATTAGCATGCTAGAAAAGAAAGACGTAGAACAACATGGAAGAGAAACAAAAATGGCCAGTGGCCGGGAGGTCTAGAAACTAGTTTTGGATAGTGGAGGCCAAGAAACCGGGGATATAAAAAACAACACCTGATTGTGACATTAACCATAAAGGGCTACACATTCCTTCGAGACTCGCTCAACCCCTTCTATACCTAGTAACCCCGTAATGAGAGCAAGTGTTGGCTGAAGGTCTTCCTTGAATGTATTCAGAGGCACTGAGTCTGAAGATGGGAAAGATGTAAGGTGAGAGTCAGAAATAGCAGCGATGAAATCACTCTGCTACCTCCAAGGTAGCTTGGAAAAATGATGGGATAAAGACATTTTATTGAAACTAATATAGTTAGAACTGGGAGGATAACAGAGGGATTTCCTTATGATCTCAAGAGATATACTAAATATCTTGTTCCCTTGAGTCGATAGGAACATATCTCGGAGCTCATCATATGCTTCCCTGAGCCAGTGTTAGCCACCTATAATATTTGTTATACCAAAAGGTGGCTAAGACTTTTTGAGCCTCCAAGGAACAAATTTTATCACTAAAAAATTGTTGTCTCTTGAAGACTCCTTGAAGGCCTCATTCCTCTTTCCAAAATCTTCATTGTTGTTCCCATTTTTATACTTAGAAATTCTGCTGATTTCATGAGAAGAAACTGCTGTAAAACCATCATTTTTTCCCTCCCCCTCCTCCAAACTTACCTTCATTTTCTCCCCTTTTTCTCCATAAAAACCCCTTTTTTTTCATGATTCTTCTTCTTCCCCTCATGAAAAACACTTTTATAAGGTTAAAGACCCATTCTTTAGCTTTTCCGAAACCTTCAAAATCCATTGAAAACCTTGAAAAAATTCATAAAAAAATACATGTTTTTGCATAAGGCTTTAGCCCCTTTGGATAAACCCCCTAACCACTTCCCCACCTGTGCCCTTGTCATAAAAACCAAGCGTTGAACCCATATAGCGCTTATCGCATCAGAAACTTTCAATGGTGCGCAAGTCCCGTGTTCCTTTTTAAATCCCGATCCGATCAACTTTTTTATATAAACCTTCCCGATAGCATCGCAAAAACTCAGTGCACCAGTTTGTTTTGACATCCTTCGAATTTCCGATGTGATTAAGCCCTGTGCTTTTATCCTCCAATTATATTATTTTTCATATTAATTGTGGGCCCGACCCGAAATTTAAACCTTGTAAATATTTCATGCCTGATCCATTTTTCCTTTGTAAAGTCTCAAAACCCACTTTTCCAAAGTTTTAACTAAAAAATCCAAGTCATGTGTTGAAATATTTCAATGGGTAGATTAAAAATACCGATCGCACAATCGCATTCAGAGAATACACAATGGGTTGATTGAAAAGGCCGCATTGAAACTTTCTGATGCGATCAGGACTTATACATAAAAATTTCCCCCCGCCTTTTCATTTCATGTGACTTTTCCACGAGACCAAGTGTTAAAGATCTCGGGTGCCAATCGCATCGCAAATTTTTTAATGGGTTGATTGAAAGACCCAGTCCAATGGCTCGATTGTGATTGGCCCTTGTTTTAATACGCCCCGGCAATATCACAGTTCATAAAGCCCAAAGGTCCTGTAGTCGGGCGCCTATCCGCCTTATATATATTTTCTGCCCCCGATCCATAAAAACTTTGTGTTATTTCAAAAAGTTAAGTTTTCATATGTTATAAAGGTTTTTCGCTGGTCTCTTCTAAAAAAAATCTCCGTCGTTGATTGAAGGCCGATCAAGCGGCCGACGCTCCATCACATCGGAGCCTTCAATCGCATCGTAATCTTACATTGCATCCACTCTTTTGTTTCGCCGGTTGGCCTCTCCCCTGATTTTTTCTCCACTGTCGATCTAATCTGTAGATGGACGACCTGCACTCCATCGCATCGCATGTTTCAATCGACCCATTTGCATGCCACCCCCGATTGTGATCCCCCGATTGCGATCTGTTGATTGAATCCAGACCGTCCACGTGTCCAGAACGGACGGTCCAAAATCACTCCGCTTTTTTCTTTTTCCACTCTCATTTTTTGCCTATTCCGAATATATCTCCACCGTTGGATGCTTTCATCCAATGGTCACGCTTCTCCCCGACGCTTCCAATGCAGTTTAACCTAATTCTGCAGGATTTCATAATGTTTGTTTTTTTTGCAGGTTCCGAAAGGTTTTTTCCATATTACAAAGGGAAAAGAAAGCCAAAGGCCCATATCTTTCGGCCTTTGGTTATCCAAGGGAAAAAAACTAAAAAGGAGCTCCACTCCATATTTATTCAACGCTCCATGGGCACCGATACCCTAAAGAGCCCTACGCGGCCCTGCACATTGACAAGACACTATATTAAAAACACAGATTAAAGAGTATAAGTTTTGAAGAACATAACGCAACAGAGAGGGATATTAAAGACAGATATGGGGAATTATGGCTAAGAATGATTATCAAAATCCTAATTCGGAGAATTAAAACAAAATTAAAAGAAATCATAAGTGTTTAACAGACAAAAAGGCCTCCACCGCCACATCTAAGGAAAATTGATTCCTCCCAGCTACCATAGAGCCACCTGTTGCCTCAAAGAATTCAACCAAAGGCTGAAATTATTGTAGAATCAAATATTTTGCCTTAGCATAGCTAGGGAGTTACTTCTGCAAGGAAATAAATGCAGAAATATCTGCAGAGTTACTCCAAACATTATGATAGAGCATAAAAGTCAATAAAGCTCCCACTGAGCTTTGATATTAATTGTAAAATAGTTAATAAAGTGAACCACCTGTAAAATTCTTCATCGAGCCCCTCAAAAGGCTAGAAGTCTTGAATCTCTATTAATTGCCTTGAGAGATCTTTTATCAGATCTCACCTCCTCATCCTTCTATAAATACTTCTGTAGAAGATGAGAAACTGTTGGTTGCAGAACTTTAAAATACATTTGAGCTTAAACTTCTGATTGTAAATAGTTTTCACTGGCCCTTGGAGCTCTGCTTGTGATAGTTTAGTTAGGCTGATTAGTGAAGATGATTGTTGAACTGAAACATTGGACTTGAAGACTGTAATTGGTTTGACATCAATAACAAGTTGTTTCTTGGGATCCTAGTCTATATCACTGGTGAAGTGCCCCTTTCTTTGTTATTGTTTTCCTTCTATGTATGTCATATTTTTCACTATTCTCTGATAAATAACATCATTTATAGAGTTAGGACTTGTTGTATATCAGTAACCTTCTCTGATTGATAAGCTTTATCTAAATGTTTTCCTCCAAATAGTTTATTTAAGAATGATTCAATACAATGTAAGCAGTTAGGAATGCTGGAGTTCCCTCATCCTATTGTTTGCTTTAAACATTGTTCTTGAAAGTTATTTTCCCTATTTTCTTATTAAATTTAGACTAGAAAGTGATGGTTTTCTCTGTTTCTAGCTTCTATTCTCCAAAAGCAGATTCTGAAAGTTTTCCTTGGTGTCGACTAAAAGCAGACTAGGTTTAAAAGTACTTTATCTGATCTTAACTTACACTTTGTCTTATCTTATATGTTTTCATACTTTCTGAAGGTAATTATGTGGATTACTGGATTGTTTGTCAAATAAGCTACTTTAATACAAGCTTTCCCAAGAGGTAAATGGTTAGCCCTGCACTTGGTTGGTTTTAAATAGTTACTTAAGAGGCTTTTTCTTGTTTGGGCTGACTATAAATCCCTCGTGAAATTATTATCAGTTTCCACCCCTCCAACACTTTATTGTTTCCATTCCATCACTCTAATCTCAATAATCTTGTGATATAGATGACTTGCCCCTTGGATCACTCTTGATGTTGTTGTTCAATTAAAGCCCTGTTATGACTCCATAGCCCAATGGACTAAAAACCAGCGTTATATCTATCTTTTTAGCCATAGCTATTCTATCCACTTGCAAATTCTCACCTTTGAAAATTTTTGCACTTGGAACTTTCTCGTCAAAATTAATAATCATGCTCAATCATGAAAAAACAAACAAAACCCTTGGCCTTCATAACTAGCCTAATATTATTACCCCAAAATTCAAAGAAAAATCCATATTTTCACTTATTGGAGAGATCCCTCTCTGGATTTAGGAGGGATAGATCCTAGAATCCCAAAGTGGTTGAAACGATGTTGCTTCTACAGTTTTAGTTTCACCAATCTACTAAAATTACATATTCCTAACAGCCAGCATATCAATTCCACAACTGGGTATACGGGTGGAGTAATTTGGTGGTATAATCCTGACAAAAAAACTTTGAACCTATCCTTGTTTTCTATTTTTTGCTAAATAGGTCAGGCTTGACGCTACTGATGAAGAAAGGGCATTGTGGGTCTCGAATGTGGGCTTGCATGTCTATGAATGGCTCAGGTCCAGGAGCAGCCCTGGACTCATAAAAATGAGGGGTTTCAAGGTCCGACTTATTAATCTTGATTCTACCCATGACCATTATGAAAAAGGAAAAGTGGAAGGAAACTTATACAGTGAAAGAGGGAAGAAATACCTGTGTAGTAAGGAAATTTTTTGGGAGAAAACGACGCAAGAAAGTTGAAAGCGACTTGGTAGACCTGGTATTGGGCGCTCGAGCTTTGGTAATACACTATCCCGTAAAAGAAAGTGTTTTACCACAGTGAAAACAAAGCAGGGTTAAGCGGATTTACATTACCCAAAAAACGAGTCTAGGACGACACCTATAGGGCTGACGTCATAAGGATGCCAACATTGGGATGCGTGGCATTTGGTTATTGGTTATCAGAGTTTGGTTAGGTGTATACCATGCGCCGGGTTAAATATTGATATTGGTCGTGTATCGGGTGTCCTAGGACTTACCTTACCGTTGCGTTCATAGCACCAGGTGTCCCCATGGTCGAGGCTGCTAAGCATTCCGACGGGGTCATAGAGCAGCTCTAAGCCCATGACCATCACCCCATAGAAAATTTGTCTTGGGTCCCACCATTGCTACGTCACCATCATTCCGAGGAGGTGAACTTCCACCTTCCCCCTACCATCCGTGATCCCCCCGTAAAATCTTAGCACTACCTTCTTCCTTTTAACTGCTCAGAGTAAGGGCAAGTCCCGCTCTGTCTAGCTGTCTTGCACCTTTATCTTCTTTTACTTCGTGTACGGTTTACAACAAGGCTACAATATGCATCGTGTCTTGTTCCATTTTTAATATGTATTTTCATTTGAATTGACCCACTCACTCCTTTAAATATTTCACCCCTTTGTGTTTCCAGTGATCTACTTTTGAAGTTTCTTAGGGTGGTGGTGAATGATATAACAAGAGTTGGAACAACTAATATAGGAAGATACTGACTAATATATACCATGGATTCATATACCACATATCCCTCCACCATATAACCCTCAGGATGTACTCTTTTTCTAATCAAAGCCTTCAAGGATTTCAAGTGCCTCTCCACCATCCACATTGACCTTGTGTGTAATAGTACACACATTTCTATCTCCTCAACTTGGTCTATCAAGTAGTGTTCTTGTGCATCGAAAAATGTTGGAGGCAGATACTTTTTCATTTCACACATTAGCTGAGGAATTTCTCTCTTCCAATACTTTATTTCATCTTGATGGATTTCTTTCAATGACAACCATCTAAAAATAATTATGCAAGGTTATTTCAATGAAACATAATATATATTACATTACAAGTAAATTAACAGATCATGTCATTAAGTACAACAACAAATTGTAGTGATATTTTATGTATAAATCAAAACTACTTACCTCATGTGTTTACCAAGATCATATATAACTTTTTTGACATTGTTGTTGAAGTTGTTTGGGAGAGATACAAGTAGAACATACTATAACAATAAAAAATGAAGTGTTACTGGTTTCAAAATAAATAAATTAAAAAAAAAACTTTGAAATATGTATTCAAGCAATAATACACAAAAATGTATACAAAAAAATTACCTTAACGAAGGTATGCCAATCATGTTAGATGATCTTAAAAATACAAATATCATAGTTTAAAGGTAGGATTAAATATTTATTAAATTAGAATATTTAAATTAATATTAGAGACACTTAGAAATAAAATATTGTTACAAAAGATATGACTCTATAAAAGTGTTGTATCTTAGGCTCTAATATAGGAAAAACATTAGTAGAGTTTTTAGGAGTATATTTATTGTAAATGGACTCTTTTTATTTTAATAAGTGATCCATAACTAAAATAGGTTAGGAAATTTAGCTTATATATAGCTCATTCACCTAATTGAAAGAGTGTTGGAGTCTACGAGTGTAAACTCTTGCAAATTGCTCATGTAATTTGTTTTCCTATTAATAAAATTATGTGTCTGAGGACACTTCTGCCATTATTGTGGTATCAGACCTACAGTAATGCAACTGATGTGAATACAGAGACTCCAGTGCTGCAGATTCTTGGAAAACGCCATTGAATTGATCAATAAATAATTGGTATGCAAATTGTGGAAAAGAAATTTGATTATTATTATTGTTTTTAGATTTTCAAATATGTACATGAAATTTTTGTTATGATCCAAAATTTTCTTTAAAAATCCAAATTTCCCCTGCAAGTTCTGTTTCAACGCATAGTGCCAAGTTCTGTTTCAATGAAAAGTGTTGAGTTATCTTCGCATTTTTCAATGCATTGAGATTTTATTGTCAAAGCGAAAACCAAAATTCGAATTCTGGTTTTTCTCCTATAAGATCTACCTTGCAGTGTGATCCTTCATCATATTTATTCTTGAGCTCCCGACATTTTCCAAATCCTTCAATACATTCATGTTTCCTGTGAAAATCTTAATCCTCTGCATTGTATAGTTTTGATGCATTCCTATAAACATGAGCACATAGCAAGCAGATGATATATAATTTCAAGTCCCTTATTCGTCAATTGAAAAAGGTTGAATCTAAAAAGATCAAACATGAAGAGAAGCTTGCTTTTTGGACCAACGTTTATAGTTCTTATTTGGAAGTAGACAACCAAAGATAAAGAGAGTATGATCTTCAATATAAATCCCTGAGTCTCTATGGAGAAGATAGATTTGTGCAGCAAACTGAGTCACTTCCCCACATACACCACACTTCAGTAATTCACGATTGATTTCTTCCACTACCATTGGCCAGTTCGGTAGGCCACTTATTTGAGCTGTATAAGGGTTAGGAAATTCACATTTTTCCTCTGCCCATGGACCAAGCATACCCAGGATAATAACATCTTCCTTCTCCGGCTTATCTGTGAGGGAAATTCCTGGAGGAAGCAGACGACCCATCGATGCAATTAATATTTTCGATGACAATTATTAATATTATATTTCAATTAATGGGAGGAATTATATAGGCGAAAATGTAGAATGAGTGTCAGTGTGAATTGATTGTTGAGATAAAATCAGAGGAAGTAAAGGCCACAGACGTTAAACCTACGTTAAATAGTTGAAACAATCCCTTCCAACAGGAAATCTATGGTGATATTTGTATTGAACTCCCTTTGTATTCTCAAATTCTTCTTGTGTAGAATTTAGTAATTGTTCACAAAATGGAGGCTCAAATTTTGGGCTACTAAAGGTTGAAAATAAGGTGAGAGGTCATGGCATGCTTCGAATTTCGACATTCGACCATCAGCATTGGACTCTTAGCACTGGACCATTGACATTAGACCATCAACATTGGACCAGTAAACCTATGTTTCATGTGACTATCAACTTTGGATTCTCACATGTGACTATTGAATTTGTTTTTGATGAATATGTATAGTTTTTTGTAAAAGTTTTATTTTTTAATATTTCATTTGAAGTTAGGGAATTTTTGTAAGGGAGAAATAATGTGTAAAAAGGGATATTTTGTAATTTTTGGAGCAATAAGGAGATTCTATTTGTAATTTTTATTTTGGAGAAATAAGGATCATTATTTGTAGCTAAAATTACTTTTTTACTTTGAGGAGGGGGGGGGTAGATTTTCTTTGAAAGGAAATTTGTAAGGGCATTGTAAAGCGGTCGAATTTTGAAAATATTTCATTGTAAACTCTCAAAGAGAAATTGAATAGAGACAAGTGCAAAGCTCAGACATTTTTCTCCTTTTTCCAACAATTATACGAGGGTCAAGGCCAAGCCCCGATAGTTCGTTTTTGCATGATGTGTTTCATGTAAATATTTTCTCATTCCTTTCTTCTACTTGTTTCTTTTGGTGCACTGCTTCAACACTACAATGTCGAAGTTAATTAATCTGTTCTTTGATTCTAATAAGCTAGAAGGGGTCAAATATTAGAAGACCTGGAAACATCTAATTGAAATAACTCTCATAAATAATGAATGATGGCATGACATTTGTGATGGCGACATTAAGCCTAATAAACCAATAGATGAATCTTTACTTGAAAAATGGGAAGTCAAAAATGCCAAGGCAGTAGCTCTTATAAAGTCTTCAATTAACAATGAAATGTACATTCATATTTAAAACACCTCAGATGCACGGACTGCTCTGCGTACATTCAAAGATCTAATTCATACAAAACATGAATAAAAAAAGGTTGATCTTCAATTAAATTTTCTCCAAAAAAATTAGCTAAAGGCGGTGATGTTCTTGAATACATTTCATAGCTTAAAAACATTAAGCAAGAAATAATAAATTTTGGTTTTCAAGCTGTCGATGAAAGTTTCATGAATACAATTTTAATTTATGGATTTCCATATTCTTACACACTTTTTTTGGAAACTTTGCAAGTCACTCGAAAATTAGAGAAGATCAAGTTTGATGAGTTGAGTGATATGTTGGCCCAACATGAAAAAACGTTTGGGAAGAAGAAACAGATTAGGGAAGATGTCTTCTTCACAGAGGCTAACACAAGTAAATATTCAACTAACAGTTCTAGAAGCAGAGGAAGGGGAAATTTCAATAAAATTCAAGCAGCACACAGTGTACTAGGTTGTGGTCACAATGAAAGCAGATGAAACAATTTCAACAAAGGCTACAGTTCAAGCAGGAGAAATTTTCAAGGTAAAGGAAACAATCAAGGTAAAGGCTATAATCATGGAAGAGGAAAAAATCCAGGCATAGGAAAAACTCATAACATATGTCAAAGCAGAGGCAAAGATTTAAGTCAAATTGTTTGCAAAAGATGGAACAAAGTTGGACATTATGTTAAGTATTATATAACTTCCATTCACAAAATTCCAAAGTTTCATCAAAACACTGCACAATTTTCAAATGATCAAGATGATCATGATGGCTCAGAATATGTCTTCAAAATCTTAGAATCAATAGCTTTATAGGTTTCAAGCTTTCTTAGAAGTGATTATGAAGATGCATGGATTTTGGATGCAGGAGCAACTCAACACATGACTTTTTGACGTGACTTATTTTGGACCTCCAACAGTGTCATCTCAATTCAATATATATTTATGATGATAAAAGCATAATCCTTATGGAAAAGGTGTAGTTAAATTTTTTTACCTGGCATTGGAGAAAAAATGATTTCAAATGTATGGTATGAACCAACATTTAAGAAAACATTGCCATCTTTAGTCACTATTCGACAAGCAGGACACCAGGTGATTATGGATCATGGATTAGTTTAAATTAACTCAGTCAAATGGAATAGTTATTCCAAGGAATTATGATTTTGCAAGAGTAGCTAGTACAGACATTTCACCGATCAGATTGTGGCATGTAAGGCATGGCCATATCAACATTGAAAGTATCTCTCAGTTATAGTAACAGGGAATGGTTAAGGGAATTCCAACCTTCAAAAGGTAAAATGCAAAATGTGAAGCTTTCATTTATGGAAAACAAAATCGAGAGACTTTTCCGACAAGTTCATGGCGAGCAAATAGGGGTTTTCAATTGGTTCATGGTGATATTTGTGGATCCTTACAACTTTGCTACGAGGATGAAAATATTTCTTACTCCTTGTTGATGATTTTAAAAGGATGAATTTGGTATATTTTTTGAATAAAAAGTCAGAAGCATTTGAAAAGTTTAAAAATTTTCACCAACTTATTGAAAATGAAGTCAAGGAGAATATTGGCACTCTTAGAACAAACAATGGAGGAAAATTTCCTTCTAATGAATTCAAAATGTATTGCATGGATATTGGGATAAAATTAAATCTTACAAATCTCTACACTCAACAACAAAATGGATTAGTAGAAAGAATGAACTACACCTTGTTAGGAATATCAAGGTCAATGCTATGTTTCAAAAAGTTAAGTCCTATATATTGGGCAGAAGTAATTCATATAGCTGTCTACTTAAGGAAAAAATATCCAACTTCTTCTTTAGATGAAATCACACCTTATGAAGCATGCTTTGGTTTCAAACCTCGAGTTAAACACCTCATATTTTTTGGATCAGTATGTTATGCCTTAGCTCCGAAAGAAAAAATAACTAAACTTGACTCATGTAGCCTGAAGTGCACCATGATTGGGTATTCTGATGAGAAGAAAGGTTACCGAATTTTGTCCAATGGAAAATTTATTGTGAGCAGGGATGTGATTTTTGATGAAAATTGGAGTAAGAGTGCTAAAGAAATAGAGATTCTTATTCAAAAGTTAGAAACAAAAGGTGATAAAAGAAAAGGAAATACGCAAAGTCAACCAAATTCACAAATTTGGTATGAACTTGATTTTCCTTCATCTAAAGATGATTCATCCAGACCATCTTCTTCACCAGTGTTGTATAGGTCTTCTGGTAGTTCATCCAAATATCCTAGCAATAACAGCTCTTCTGATAGTGACTCTTCGACCCTATAATCTGCGGTTGATCAACGAACATCTATTTACATCAACCCTCTTTACAATAATGGTCATTTTTCATAATATCAAACCAGTGAACATCAATTGCGAAAATGGGAAGCTCAAATTTTGAAAGATGTAAGCCCTAATAAGCAGAATAAAATAGGAACAAGGGGATCACATAGAAGTGAAGGAATTTTTTCCTTGATAGCAAATGATTTTACTAAACCCTCTACATATAGAGAGGCAGTAAAACATAAAGAATGGCAACATACTATGTTTGATGAATATCAGGCAGTTCTTGACAACAACACTTGGAGACTTGTTGATTGTCCTAAAAATGTTAAACCCATTGGATGCAAATCGGCTTACAAAATTAAGTATAAGAAAAATGCAGATATCAACAAGTACAAAGCAAGACTTTTTGCTAAGGGTTTTGCGCAGCAAGAAGGAATTGATTATGAGGAAAATTTTTCTCCTATGAATAAATGGAACACCAATAGATTAACACTTGCATTAGCAACCCAGAAAGGATGGAAATTTCATTAGTTGGATGTAAAAATTTCTTTCCTCAACGGATATTTACAGGAAGAAGTGTATATGAAACAACCACCAAGTTTTGAAATTGAAGGACAAGAACATAAAGTCTGCAAACTGATAAAGGATTTATATGGATTAAAACAAGTTCCACAAGCTTGGTATGCCAAAATGGATGAATACTTTTAGAAATTTGGCTTTCTACAAAGTGAATCTGATGATACCTTGTATGTTCCCCAGTAAGCTAAAAAACTGGCAATTCTTATTATGTATGTAGATGATTTGATCATCATTGGTAACAATGATGATCATATTGAAAAGGTGAAAAAGGAGTTACATGCAAGTTTTAAGATGACAGGTTTGGGACTACTTCACTAGTATCTTGGAGTTGAAGTATTCCAACGTCCACATCATATCTTCATTTCTCAAAGTAAGTATGCAGCATAAGTTCTTCAAGGATTTGGAATGGAATATTGCAAGCCTGTTCTTACCCCCATGGAACAAAAATTGAAACTTTAAAAAATTGAAGGGAGGAGAATGGTGGATAGCACTACTTATAGATAGTTGATTGGCAGCCTAATTTATCTGACAACCACTCAATCGAATATTTCCTATGTCGTCATTATTCTTTCATGTGTTATGCAGGAACCATGAGACATCCACTGGAATGCAGCCAAAAGAATTCTTCGTTATATCCAAGGAAAAAAAATATTTTGGTCTTCTTTACAAAAGGACTAAAAACTATGTACTTGGTGGATTTTTTGATGCCGACTTTGTTGGAAGTATTGATGATAGGGCATCAACCTCAGGTTATTTAATGAACATGGGGTTAGTTGTAGTATCTTGGGGTTGCAAGAAGCAAGCTACAGTGGCTACTTCTTCAGCAGAAGCTGAATACATATCAGCTTGGGAAGAAGCATGTGAGATTGTTTGGTTGCGCAAATTTTTACAAGACTTGGGAACTCCTCAAGCAGAAGCAACATCATTATTCATCAACAACCAATCAGCAATAAAGCTTGCCAAGAACCTAGTTTTTCATTCAAAGAAAAAGCATGTGGACACCAAGTATCATCATATGATATCACTCATTGCAAAGGATGTTATCAAGCTGATTTATTGTCCTTCATAAGATCAGATCTCCGATATATTCACGAAACCACTTGGCAAGATAAAATTTACTAAGTTCACGGATGAACTTGGTATATGTTGTAATGTATCTTTGGATCATGGGGGGAATGTTAGATGATCAAAAAAATAAAAATATCATAGTTTAGAGCTAGGATAAGGTATTTATTAAATTATAATATTTAAATTAATATTAGAGACACTTATAAATAAAATTTTGTTACAAAAGATATGACTCTAGAAAAGTGTCGTATATTAGGCTCTAATATAGGGAAAAAGTTAGTGGAATTGTTTGGAGGATATTTATTATAAATGGACACTTTTTATTTTAATAAGTGATCCATAACTAAAATAGGTTAGGACATTTAGCTTATATATAGCTCATTATCCTAATTGTAAGAGTATTGGAGTCTACAGGTGTAAACTCTTGCAAATTTCTCATGTAATTTATTTTCCTATTAATAATATTATGTGTCTGAGGACACTTCTACCATTAAATCATGTGTTTTCACCCCATCAAAGTCACCTTTCTTCGTTAAGATATTATTTATGGTTGAAGCAAAACTTGTTGGAAATTTAATTCTTTTAATGAACTCTTTTACATCATTGTTTTTTTGTTATGTTAATAACCATGGAATATTATTATAATTTTTACCTCCATTGTCATTTGATCGTTCGATCACACTTTTCATTGCATGATTTGATTTCTAAATGTTAGCACAAATTTTGACAATTTTATCTCTATCATGTGCACCATCTATGATTTTCCATAACGTTTCGGTCACATTCTTCGCAATATGCATTGTATCAAAAAAATGAGCTATTTTTAGGTCCTCATAGTAGGGAAACCTCGTGAATTGAGAAGGATAACATTTCATTCCAGGTGGAAGTACAATATTAGTACCTTCACGATAATGACCTTGATATTAAAGAATAAAATAAATTTGAACAATAATTATCAAATATAATAAAATAAATTCAATAATTAAAACAAAATTTCAAAACATTACATAAACAATTAATATATATATATACATATATAGACAAATTACGTACCTTGACGATTATTAATTTTGTTATATTTCAACTTTCAGAACCAAGGTGTCATTCTTCGTGGTTTTAATTTAGTTTCTTCTTTATCATTGAAAATATGTTTTTCTGTAGTACGATACTTATGGTTCCTATAGAGGAAGTGCCTATACTCATAAAACACCATCTTTTATAAATCTGGTGAATGAAGATACTTCATCTTAGGGCCACAAACTGGACATGGAAATCTACCCTTTGTTTGAAGACCTGCAATATATGGATCAATAACAATTATACAATGAGATCATTTTAAAAATATGCAATATGGTATATCTAATTTAAATAATTGTAAAAAATATTAAAGTGAAATGAAATATTACATACCACAAAAATGTGTTAGTCCTGGGGCATCATGAATTGTCCATAGAAGCATTCCATGACATTGAAATCTCTTCTGCTTGATTGGTTTAGTGATGTCATACATAGTGATGCCATTCCATAACTTTATTAGCTCATCGATAAGAGGCTCGACATATACATTCATATCTTTGACCTGGTACTTACCTAATTGTTCAAAATTACGATACATAATTACTACCATGATATGTATATATAAGTAAATAAATAAATAAAATATATTATGCAAACAATGAGACAAATGAAAATGTTACATTTGAAAAAATAATATATCAAATACTTGGAATAATCATGGTCAACATTATGCACTCCCTCTTTATTGACATCGAAGGAGGAATGTTATTGTTGATAACGAAAATAGGCCACACTGAGTAAGTAGACCTAAGCTCTTTGAATGGATTAACACTATCAATAGCCAATGAAAGCCTCACATTACAAGGTTCATTTTTAAAATCTAAATTATATTTTTCCTTGATTTCCCTAAATGCAGAACCATCTGTAAGCATTCGAAGAACACCATCTCCACTTCTATTCTTTGAATGGTAATCCATAAAATGTGCTATTCTCTTACACCTGAAAATTGGCGGAAAATGTGGAATTATGGGAATATGATGAAGAACCTTTTGAGGCACCTTTCTTTTTAGTTGATCGGTTGGATATCTACTCGTACCACATTTCATAATTTTTTTTTTCGGTGCATATTCTCGATAATATATAATATTAGCTTTAGGACATGCTTCTATAATGTTATATTCCATTCAAAATGCTTTCATAATAGTACCAAAATCTTGATATGTGTGAGGTAAAGTATTTGGCGATGGTAGCAAAAATTCACCCAACAATCTATAACATAAACAAAAACTAGCTAATGTAAAGATTATTAATCATATATAATTATTGAATTATTATTTTACACATTTATTACAACTAAAAAAAATGGAAAATAATCAAAATTTACATATATGTTATCATATATACATATTTCATACCTTAGGATTTGTTTCATACATCTGTTCGAAAAATTATTCATATTTCACCGGCAACAATGTAGCGAAGAGAAGAGTTGCATTTGAGTGTTCAAAAAATCATTCATTTGAAATTTCAATAATAGTTACATCATAAACACCATCACTATCTCCACAATCATCATCTGACTCACCATACAAGTCTTGGAGCATTTGATTTGTCCCATCATTTTGAACTATGTCATTATTGCCATCGTCTACCTCCATGGGATCAATAACATCATATTCATCATTCGATTCATATTCTTCACCTTGTACAACATCATTTCCAGTACTACTATTTACTACAATATTCTCTTGTGGTGCAACATCATCTAATCTATTACTATTTAGCTACGGAAGATGGTTCTACAAAAATTTCGGGGGCAATTGTGCCTTTATAAAATTTACAAAAAATCATTGAACATTAGTGCGTATATAAAAAAATATTAAAATAATATAAAATTTTACTGTATAATAAAAATGAATATATATAATGAATATATATATTTCTAATCAATTACCATGGGACGATAATCATTTGATCCATCATCAGTGTGCCCATATTTCTTAGAATGTTTTGTTGTTTTTGCTATTAAAACTCTAACATTACATCTCAAACAACTTTTGTTGCGAGGGAAATAAACTTTACCATCGCCCCTTTTACCCTATTGAATTTTTTTTCCACTAATGTTTTCTGCCTTTGATGCAAATCATCCTATAATGAAAAAAAACAATTATGTTTTTTTACTAGAAAAAATATTGTATACCCTTTCTGAACTATCGCTACTATAGTAAAATGTTTTGCTAAGTTGTCAGAAAACATCTTTACAACATGCCCTATATATTTAAAATAAATCATCGCTATAACAACACTATTTGACCAACTCAACTTTGAATTTTTCAAAGGGAAAGTTTCCATTCCACAACGGTCTTTTCATATACATCGATATACCGACGCACATAACATGGATGTCGCTATAGCGACATTGTCTTATATCACTGGCACTATTGCGACACTCTAGTTGGGTGGGTTGCAATAGTGACACTTTTCATAGTGTCGCAAGAGGGACACCACATAGCGGGATTAAAAAAATTAAGAAAAAATCAGGAACTTTCTGACAATACGTCAAAACTGTCAGAACTAAAGTGTTAGAAAAAATGACCATATGTTCTACTGAGTTGTGCTAGAATATGAAAGAAATTACTTTGAAAGGAAATAAATAAAAGGAACTCTCAATATTCTTCAAACAATCCAGAGTGATGGAATGAACATTTGTGTTTATCTTCAGTATGGTTGTATGGCATAATTATAGTTGGACCCTTAAAGTTGTCTGTCTTCATTAAAGATATTCCTTCCTGCACTAAATTGTCATTCCTATACTTCAGGAATGTTCTTGCACCAGAATTTTGTGCCTGTACTAGAGTGGAGTTTACATGTTGGAAGTATGCTTTTTACTTGTATTGAGTATTTTAATCTTTGTGTGGGGACTCTAAGTCTTAGGACTAGAGCACTCTTTTCCCATATCAGGATATCGATTCCTGTACCAGAACAAATATTCCTGCACCAAGTTTACAGATTACTTTTATAAAAGAATATAAAGCATATTAATTAATGAAATAATTTGCAAAGGTGAAGAAAGCTTTGAAAATAGCTTCCATAAGCATAAATATGCTTCAACCAAACATAATCTCAAAACAAGAATTAACTTCAAAAGTCAAGGCACACTTTTCTTCAAACAAGGAACTCTTTCATGCAATTAAAGAAATCATTTAACTATGATAGTAGGCTTGTTCCTATGATGGCTATTAATATAGATCAAATCTACCTTTTTAATCTTTTTAATTCAAAAGGTTCACTAGATAATTTAACATGAAGTTCGATCCTTTCCTCAAAAGTGTAAAGTGCTTGTACAAATCCTTACATTATAACAACGTTTATCCACATTCATCAAAGAACAATTAATTCATAAGTTTAAAATCTTAATATTAAAGATAATCCTATCTTAGATATAGACACTCACTTGAAAAAAATCATCAAGATCTTATGAAGGAAAAGAGGCAAAAAAACTTTACTGGAATTGATCAGGAGTTCATAAATTTTGCTCAAAATCAAAGTTATTGGATTGGGTTGAAACCGAGATGGTTACGTATATCTCGTCTTCCTAATTCGGGTGCTGTGAAGAGTTTGAAAAACCAATGTCTTATGAGGAATATATCGCGTTTTGATTGAAATTCGAAACAGGGAAATTTTCGATAGTTTGACCAGGTTTGACTGGGATGCATAGTCAGCAAGGTGGAGATATAGTTAGAAAAAAAAGGAATATTCCTCGAAATATTCATTTCCACCGAGCTAATCAATGGATGAAAAGTGTCATAATTTTATTCGTTGTATAGTTTTGGGAGAGCCAATTATAGAGCACCACATGGCAAGCCCTGAGGCTGCCATGTGTCCCTGAAATTTCGTTATAAAATTTTGAGGGTTTGCAAGGATCGACCCTGAGACCTCTCCCCAGGCATGCACAGGATTTACCATCTGAGCTACATGATGTCACTTAACTACATTGGGTGTCGGGTTATATTTATTGTTTAATGAAACAACGTTTGCAGGTTGGGAACTGCTAGCAGGCCCAACCTACCAACAGTTCCCCAAATACATGTCACATGGAAACGTTTGTAACCAACAAAACCACACAGTCTCTGCTAAGCAACACATCAACCCACAACTCAACCGGAGTTCTGACTGTTTCAACTGCAGTTATATGCCTTGGGTTCCGCCTAACCGTTATGTTAACCGCGGATTTTGGGGGTGCATGTGCCCAACCGAATATTTTAATGTTGCGGTTGATTCATCGGAAGTTTGGTGGGTGCACCAGTTGTGGTGGGTATACCTATTTTATCTCTAGTTAAGTGGATTTCTCCACTTTTAGTGGAGCTTTTCTAGGTGAAACTGGGCAAAAGAGTAGGAGACTCAATTTTCGCCCATTCTAAGTGAATGAAGAGTCATTTTGGACTAATTGTAGCATTCTAGAGCCATTGGTGCAGAGAAAATAGCCATTAGAGCACTATAGCTACATGTTATAGAAAAATTTTGAGCATAATGAAAGATGGACATGCCGTTGGGAGCTGGACCAGCAGATGTAGCCTATGAGGGGTGGACTGCTTCATCATGCATGCTGTGCAAATTTCATGTGGTGACTCATTTATCTAGTCTACACTGTTTTTCAGTGTTATTTAAGCTTGTTTTATGCTTCTAATTCACTAAAAATCGTCTACAATTCATGGAAAAATACCTTAAACCTCATGTAAACTAATGAACTGATTATGCACATGTTTTTAAACTAAAATTACACTTAGCACAAAAAGAATAATACAGTCATTTACGATCAGATTGGTATCAGAGCCAAGTTTATTCTCTGGTGTTGTTTAGTGCAAAGAATTGTTTAAATATTTGCAAGTTTTAGATTCTTACAAGGCTCAAGCTCAAGAGAAGAGAAGGCAAATTGGTGGAAGCAGAAGGGTCTCAAAAGGAGCCAAAGAAAAGGAGAGAAATATTTCCACAATATCCACCACCTAGTTCTCCTCCTAGGGAAGAAGAAGCTCCATTAAGCATGCCCCAAGAGGAATGATAAATCCATGAATAATTTGACCCTAAAGAGGAAGAAAGAGTGTTCAGGAAAGCATTTCTTGACCTGATTGAGATGGTTAGAATCCTTTATCAAGAAAGAAATTAGAGATTGGAAGGAGAAGGATCTAAACTTCAGAAGGAAGTTCAAGGTTATTCAGGAGGTCACCATGATGAAGATAAGTCAAATATCCAAAATGGAGGAAATGGAGGAAATGGAGAGCCATCATCCTCACCCTCATCATCATCATCATCCTCTACTTCTTCTTCAGTACATCAACCACACAAGTTCAAGAGCACTCGTAAAAATCCCTTTTTAAAACTTGATGTTAATTTTGAATTGCCTATGTTTAATGGTGAAGGAAATGCATAAAATCTTGATAATTGGATTAGGAAATTGGAGGTCTATTTGAGAATACAGAACCTTCAAGATGATGATGCAAAAATTCAGTTAGCTTGTTTGAGAATGGAAGGTGCAGCAATTGTTTGGTGGGAAGCTAAGACAAGGGAGGAAATCAAGAAACATGGTAAGATTATTATATCATGGTCATATTTAATTACTGCTTTAAAACAGTTGTTTTATCCATTATCTCATATGCAAAAAGCCATCATGAATTAGCAGAACTTTAGACAATTAAAGGGACAAAATGTGCAATAATACACCCAGGAGTTTAGGAGAAGAGCTCTCTTATTAGGGGTGTATTTTCAGAGCCAAGATACTTTACTAATTTACATAGGAAGCTTACATAGCTACCTAAAACATACGATTCTTGTGTTTAACCCCAGTAGTCTAGATGAAGTATGTGTTCAGGCCACACATTTAGAAGCTAGAGGGAAGAATATTTCTGAAGAGGGTAGAAATAAACCTTTTAAGGGTAAAGCCAAGGAAAATACCTCAAAAGGTAAAAAAAAAAAAAGAATGAATCTGTTAAGAAAGAGGGAGAAAAAGTTGTTTGTAAACATATTTCAAAAGAAGGCCATGATGAAACCCATTGTTGTAAATTACATCCTGAATTGAGGCCAAAGAAACCCAATAACAAAGGGTAACGGTAAATTGTTGCTACAACTCAAGATGATTTAGGATCTGATTCGGGTGATGAATCTAAGATTACATCCATGGGATTGGATAACATGAAGGGAAAATAAATTGAAACTAAACCCAGTACCAGTACATCAAATTGTCACATACATACTCTAAATGAAGAAGAAAGAATAGAACTGTTTCATGTGAGGGTTATATCCAAACATACCAAGATTGACACATTCTTTGATAGTGGGTCACAAGAAAACTTAATCTCTAAATATTTGGTCAAGAAAATTAACCTTGATACCATACCACATCCTAAACCATATCCATTGGGTTGGATTTGTAAGAATGCAAATTTACAGGTTTCAAAGAAATGTATATTGAGGTTTGCAATCACTACAAATTTTGTTGACATAGATGAATTAGATATGGTTCTGCTTGACATCACTAGTATTGTATTAGGGAGTCCTTACTTGTATGACAGGAAAGTGATCTTCCATCACCATGAGAACAAGTATTATTTATTCAAATATGGCAAGGAGTTAATTTTTAGAGAACATTGCAAGAAGACAAACATTTCTATGGTAAATGATGGACAGGTAAAGAGGCTAGTAAATTCAAGTAAGAATTTTGTTCTTCTTATTATTAAGATTAAAGATGATATTAATCATGAATCATTTGAGGGATGTGATCCTAATTTGAAATCAGATTTATATGATGTGTTTAATGGACATCATGAAATGTTTCAAGATCCAATAGTATTTCCTCCAAAAAGGGATTTTCAACATGAGACTCAGTTACAACAAGATTTTCCTCCTCCAAAAATTGGTATGTATCACATGTTTATAATGGAGAATGATGAAATAAAGAGGCAAATCAAAGAGATGTTGGATAAAGGAATCATAAGGCCAAGCACCCCGCCATGCAGTTCACCCATAATCTTGATACCAAAGAAATATGGAACTTGGTGCATGTGTGTAGATTTTCGAGCTTTGAACAAGATTACGGTAAAGAATCGTTACCCACTCCCAAGAATAGATGATTTGCTTGATCAGCTAAAAGAAGAATTTTTTTTCACTAAGTTAGATTTATGAAGTGGATATCATCAAGTAAGAATTGCAGAAACTGATATATGGAAAAATGCATTCAAAACCAAACAAGGACTCTTTGAGTGGCTAGTTATGCCTTTTGGTTTGTGTAATGCACTGAAAAATTTCTTGTGAGTTATGGATAGTGTTTTGCGACCATTTCTTGATGAATTTGTGATTTTTTACTTAGATGAAATTTTTATTTTCAGAAAAACAAGAGAAGATCATGTTTTGCATGTGAATAGAGTGCTTGATATTTTGAAGAAAGAGAAATTGTTTCTTAAGATGTCAAAGTGTGAGTTTGGAAATACTTCTTTGGTCTATTTGGGACATATTGTAGGAGGAGGAGAATTGAGGATTGATCCTTCTAAAGTGGAGGGCATTATGAATTGGCCCACACCCAAAACAATTACCAAGGTAAGAATTTTCTTAGGTGTGGCTCAATATTGGACAAAGTTTATTGCTAACTTTTCTTCCATCACAACTCCTATGCATGCAATGAAAAGTGTGAAGAAAGGCTTCCAATGGGGAGGAAAAAAAAAAGAAGCTTTCAAAGCTTTGAAAGACAATACCAGTTCAGCTCCATTCCTTGCATTACCAAATTTGAGACAACCATTTGAGATTCAAACCGATGCTAGTGATTATGCCATGGGCACAATATTTTTGAAACATGGTAAGCCTATCGCTTTTCATTATGAAACTTTTAATGGTGTTGTAAATAATTATCCTACATATGGAAAAGAACTATATGTGTTGGTACAAAGTGTCAAGAAGTGGAAACACTACTTGATGGGTAAAGAGACTATTGTACACACCGATCACCAACCATTACAGTACTTGTAGTCGCAAACAAAATTGCAGCAATCAAGAAATTTCAGGTGGATGGTATTTCCTCAATAGTTTCACTTGGTTATAAGGTACAAGAAAGGTATTTTTAATAAATTTGCAGATATGCTTTCAATACCAATCATTAGTTCTTCTACTTTACTAAAAAATGATTCTGTTGTACATGAGAGTTACATAGAACAATATGCACATGACATTGATTTTAAAGATGTGTATGCTAGTTTGAGTGAAGGAAATCAATTTGAAGAAAAATATTATCACATGCATAAAAATATGTTGTTTCATTTCGGAAAGCTTTGTATTCCACAAGGACAGAGGCTAAGTGTCATGAGAGAATATCATTCATCTCTTATTGTTGGACACTTTGGGGTAAGAAAAACAATGGTGCGTATACATAGGTATTGTTATTGGCCTTGCATGATAGATAGTGTGTCACATTTTATAAGAGGTTGTTTTATGTATGCAACAATTAAGCCTAATAATAGGAAGCTTGGGTTGTACACGCCATTATCAGTACCATCAAGGCCATGGGAGAGTGTCTCCATGGAATTTGTTGGAGGTCTACCTATGTCAAGAAAGAAACATGATTATCTTTATGTAGTTGTGGATAGATTCAATAAAATGTGTATACTTATGCCATGTAATAAAACCAGTACTGTTGAAATTTATTTTCAAAATGTTTGGGTTCATTTTGGATTTCCAACTTCTATTGTTAGTGACAGGGATTCCACGTTAATTGGGAATTTTTGGTCAAATATATGGAGAATGATGGACACAAAGTTGAGAAAGAGTACCGCTTTTCATCCACAAATAGATGGACAAACCGAGGTGGTGAACAGAACCATTGTGAATCTATTGAGAGGATATTGCAACAAACATCCTAAGTTGTGGGATGAACAACCGGGCAAAGAACTCTTCAACACAAACCTCACATTTTGAAGTATGCTTTGGGTATTTTCCAAAATCGCCATTAGACTTCATATCTGGGAAGGATGTTCCAATTGATGGCCATAGTGACATTGATAAGGCTCAAAATTTCATTGAGAAAATTTAGATTATACATCAACAAGTTCAAGAAAAACTTGAGAAAAGTCAAATAAAATACAAAGAGAGGCATGACAAACACCGGGTTGATCACAAGTTTCAACAGGGAAATGAGGTATGGTTGCACATTAGCAAAGAAAGGATGCAAGGGGAAGGTAAAAATCTCAAATCCATTCGCTATGGTCCTTTCAAGATAATAAAATAACTTGGTAATAATGCATTCCAACTTGACTTGCCTTCTTATATACAAATGTATTTAGTTTTTAATGTTGAAAAATTATGTTTGTATGAGCTACCTTTTATCGATGATCAAGGAAGTGATGTTCATCTACCTTCTCTTGAATATTTCTTGCCAAAATTTCTAGTTGAGCTCAAAGAAGAGACAATTCTTGACAGGAGGACAAGAGCATCAAAGAGTGGAAGTGTTGACTACCTTTGAGTTGGGCTCAAAGGAACTTAACCAAGCAAAGAAAAATGGATGGAGGTTGGAAAGTTGACAGAATTGTACCCTCATCTACTGAATAGGTAATCAAGTCTTTTGGGATCCAAAAGCTTCCCAATGGAGAGGAGTGATCAGGAGCTCAAAACTTTTTCTCAATATTCAAATTTACAAGATTGGGTTGAAACCAAGATGGTTGCATAGATCTTGTCTTCCAGATTCCGGCATCATGAACGGTTCGAAAAATCGATGTCATATGAGGAAGATATCATGTTTTGATCAAAATGCCAAACAGGTAGATTTTCGACAGTTTGACCAAGTTTGACTAGGATGCACAGTCAGCAAGGTGGAGGTATAGTAAAAAAAAAGAATATTCCTCAGAATATTCCTTTCCATTGAGCCAATCAATGGATGACAAGTGTCACAATTTTATTCGTTGTACAAGTTTGGGAGAGCCAATTATAGGGCTCCACATGGCCAGCCCTGAGGCCACCACATGTCCCTGAAATGGAATTAAAAATTTTGAGGGTATGTAGGGATCGACCCCCAGACCTCTCGTCGGGCATCCACATGCTTTACCATCCGAGCTACACAATGTCACTTAACTACATTTGGGTGTCGGGTTATATTTATGGTTTAATGAAACAACGTTTAGGGGTTGGGAACTGCCGACAGTCCCAACCCGCCAGCAGTTCCCCAAATACATGTCACATGGAAATGTTTGTAACCAACCAAACCACACGGTCTCCACTAACCAACACATCAACCCACAACTCAACCGGAGTTCCACTTGTTTCAACTGCAATTATATGCCTTGGGTTCCGCCCAACCGTTATGTTAACTGTGGGCTTTGGGGGTGCATGCACCCAACCAAAAATTTTAATGTTGCGGTCGATTCAGCGGAAGTTTGGCGAGCACATCAGTTGTGGCGAGTATACCTATTTTATCTCTAGCTAAGTGGATTTCTCCACTTTTAGTGGATCTTTTCTAGGTGAAACTTGGCAAAGAGTAGGAGACTCAATTTTCGCCCATTCTGAGTGAATGAAAATTCATTTTTAATTAATTGGAGCATTATGGAGCCATTGGTGCAAAGAAAATAGCCATTAGAGCACTGTAACTACATGTAATAGCAAAAGTTTTAGCATAATGAAATATGGACATGCCATTGGGAGTTGGACCAACAGATGTAGCCCAGGAGGGTGAACTACCTTATCATGCCTACTGTGTAAATTTCATGTGGTGAATTATTTCTCTATTTTACACTATTGTTCAGTGTTATTTAAGCATTTTTTATGCTTATAATTCACTAAAAATCATCCAAAATTCAAGGAAAAACACCTTAAATCTCATGCAAAATAATAAACTGATTATGCACATGTTTTTAAACTGAAAAGAAACTTAGCACAACAAAACTAATGCAGTCATTTTAGATCAGGAATGAACCAAAGTAATCGAATTGCAGAACTAAAAATTCACTAGTACAAGAAACTTGCTTGCACGATTATCACATAAACAAACTAAGCTTCAAAAAGGAAAATTTATACAAGTTAAAATCACACTTAGTTAAGCATACAAACCACGGATCCGTCACGCAACAACTGCAAATGAATTGAACCTGTACTTGTGAAAGAATTGAAATAATTATTTAACTCATGCTTTGCATTCAAAAAAAATTAACATACCTTTAATGGGGGAAAACGAGCTCGGTTGGCTAGGCCCTAGCCAACCAACTCATTTCCTTGATTAAGAAACTTGGAAACTCAACCTTTCAACAATGCATCATCATAAAATTGAAATGAAAAAATGAAACAACATGGCGCAATCCCTTTGTATTATATTTTGAATAAGAAAATGTACATTATGAGGTAGAATCGAGCCCAGAACGAGGGCGATACTAGAAAAATTACAGTTCACCAAAATTACAGCAGCATCATTATCTACCTCTTATCTGAATTACACATTATATAGAACCCTTTAGGCCTGTGGTCATTACAAAATTACAACAACGTTACAAAATAAGCCTTTTAGCTATTACAAGATACTAATATAAGCATTTGGTTGGAGTCCTAATCTCTAATATTTGCTGATTTTTCTCTCACTCCGAGCCCAACTCGATATGAATAGTCCTTAATGAGATATCCGTGTAGGTAGTGAGCTGTCACGGGACGGCAAGAATTTCTAGCTGGTGTTGGAATACTACCTACACTCGACCATACTATCACACTGATTAATACGTTTCTCACCAAATACTTTAGGAAAGAAAATATTAGTTGTAAAGATAATTTAAAGGTATAAAATCCATAAAATAAATAATTAAGTTCATGAATAGCCTTAAATATGAAAATAGATAGAGAGTGGAGGAATGAACATGATTCTTGGAATAGATCAGGAATGAAGAGGTTTTGAGCTTAAAACAGAGGTCTTAGGTCATGTGTTTAAAGTAGGAAAGAGGTTAAAAAATGAAGTGATTTAACCTACCAACATCCTCCCATCCCTATGTTGTTGTGTGTCCTCACACAACCTTTACCTGCTGCAAAAAAAGAAACAAGGATGCCTTCCTTTAGTTCTAAAATTGTATGTTGATCCCTCTTTTCACTGTCTTCACCTTCTTTCCTCGAGCCTTCTTGATTTTCTTGGTCACACTTTTAAGACGCCTGTAGCACTTTGATGCTCAGAATTTCCATATCTTTACTCGTCGTTTCTGCTCCTTCACCTCCTCTACTAGCTCTGTACTTTTATGTTTTTGCACTGTCCCCTACTCTTTCATGGTTTGGTTTAGTATCTTGAAACCATTAATATGTTGCTTTAGCTCTTCTACCTGAATGTTCAGGTGGATGGTGGAGTTTTCTTCTCCCAATTCTTCCGGTGTAGTAATTTTCTCAGTAGTTGATTCTAAACATGTGCCAACATCATCAAGGTCAAGGTTACCATGGCCACCAAGTTCCCGCATTTTGATATTGTCAAGGGATTTAGTACCCTAAACTTCAATGTCACCAAGGGTCTCAGTGCCTTGCACTCCCATAGTACTGGGAGTTTTAGTACCCTGCACTTCAAAATTACTGAGGGTTTCTATACACTACACTTCAACACCCATTTGACCCACTTCCAAGACTTTGCTTGCACTTTCACTGGGTTTTGGCACTGTTTTACTTTCCTTCATCTTTCCAAAGAAGATCGAAATTTTTTTTCATTTTAATCCTCCACATAGCCTTTTTTTACCACTGTGTGGGCCTCTGCCTCAGCAAGGATCCAAAGGCCGGTGAAGTAGGCAATGCATCTTCCAATTGTATTAAAGAGGTCTATTGAACGTGAGCCTCCCTTGAAGACGCAGTCCTCTTCTTGGTCAAACTCCAGGTTGTTATTCTTGATAAGGATGGTGTTTCAACAACAGTCTTTTGCTCCTTTGGCTGCACCAACTTCTCTTTGCTCTTAGTCTTGGTAGGGCACAAGGTTAGGGTTTCAAGCTTTCCATTACTGCTTGCACTCTTCTTCTTGGACGACTTCATTTTGCCTCGTTCTTGAAATTCCTTGAAAAATCCTTCCCAAGTCATATTCTTGACCTCTAACTCCTTTTTAGTTAAGATTGTGATCAACCTGTGGTGGTATAAATTTCATGAAATCTGGCTTGTCTTACCCTTTTGAATGCCTTTTGAAATTTTCTCCAAGATTCTAAGCAGATAATATGCGAAATTGATAAGATTACCCGATTCGAAATGTAGCAGCAATCATATATGGTATAGAAAGGCCAGTGAATAACAACCCTCGCAAGTGAGGAATTTCTGAAATATGTACAGAAGATGCTTCCATTTCCCTAGCATAGCATTATGCTGGAATCCTTTCTTCTAGTCCACCTTTTGCTTCTTATCAACCACGAACTGGCGCCACAGCTTCTTCTCAATCTCTTATTTTTTAAACCATTTCTCTCCTACTACTTCTAAGCCCATGGCATGTGATATGGACTCCTTCGTGACTTTGAATTCCAGCAAACCCACCTTGGCTAGGTTCCCATCAAAATTCCAAGAGAATTCTAGTGCCACATCCGAGTCAAATCTGTGAAATTTTTGGAAAACGGGAGAAACCCTGATTCCTGCAATATTGCAAGATTGTTCCTATACTCGGTCATTTCCTCTACCTCCTTCATGGACCAAGGTTTGATCCTCATAGGCGCCATTATTTGTTTGAATTCACTCAATATTTCCCTTTTAAATGTTTAAATCCAGAATCACAAAGGAGTGTCGAATCACTTGGTTGGAATTGATTTTTCTTGATAGACTTATCATGCCACTTCTTGCGTTGTTCTTGAACCAATATATTCTGCTGAACAACATCCCTTATAAATTCATCTAACTTATTCAATTGTACTAGATGCTGCTACTATGCCTCTGAGAGATCTAGTCCCAACTGAACTACAATCCAAAAGGTTTTGATCTAGAACTCTCTCGAAAAAAGGACTTTTTTCCCTTATACCAGCTCATATGGTGTATGTCCTGTGCTATTCCTCCAAGTGGTTCGATATGCCCATAAGGCTTCCGGAACTCTGCTAGCCTAATCCTTTCTATTCTTGTTCACTGTTTTGGTGAGGATGGACTCAATTTCCTTATTTATAGATTCCACCTGGCCATTTTTTTGCAAGTGATACAATGTAGATTTCCTATGCCGAATTTTGTATTGATCCATCAAACCATATACCAAATTAGAAATAAATTGTGGTCCATTGTCAAAAACAATTTATCTAGGCACATGAAATCTAGTAAAGATTTCAATAATTAAAAATTCTACAACAACTCTTTCATTAGAAAAAGAAACATATTTAGCTTCTACCCATTTTGTAACAAAATCTGTAAAAACCAATATATTATTTTTATTTAAAGATGTCAGATTTATGGGTCCTACAAAATCAATAGCCCATTTTTCAAAGGGCTCAATCATAACCCGAGGACATAAAGGGATTTCATTGGCTTGGTTCAGTTGGTCCATTCGTTGACAACTATCACATCACATAACATATTTTTTGGCATCCTTAAACAAAGAAGGCCAAAAATAGCTAACTCGTAGAATCTCATATGCAATTCTCTTATCAACAAAGTGTCCTCCGCAAGGTTCTTCATGAGTAGATTTCAAGATTTCAAACACTTCATCTTCTCTTACACATCTATGGATAGTAAGATCTGGTTTGGTGTAAAATAGGTCTCCTTGAACCAAAGAATATGCAACACTTTTTTGTATGATATTATGCTTTTCACGAGCAAACAAGAGAGGTGGGGTCTTCCCAGTGACTAAATAATTGGCTATGTCAGCAAACCATGGGGATTTTGCTGACACAACAAAAAGATGTTTGTCAGGGAAGTCATCATCAACAAGAATTACTTCACTCATATTATTTAATCTAGAAATATAATTAGCAACAACATTATATTTTCTTGGTCTATCAACAATAGTAACATTAAATTCCTCAAGAAAAAGTAACCACCTATTCACTCTACAGCTAGTCAATAGTTTATTCATCAAATATCTTATTTCATAATGATCAGTATGCACAAAGACTTCATATCATGTTATATTGTGTTTGAATTTATTAATAACAAAGATCACAGCTAAAAATTATTTCTCAGTCACAATATATTTCAATTCAGCAGGTGACAACTTTTTACTGATGAATTAGATAGCATAGGATTGTTTGTTCTCTCCTTGTCCTAAAGTTGCGCTAATAGCAGTGTCTGAGGCATCATAGGAAATATGAAATTTAAGGGACCAATTAGGCCCTCTCATGACTGGTGCATGTACTAATTTTTCCTTTAATGTCTCAAAATAATTTTGGCAAGCTATGGACCAAAAAAACTCATTGTCCTTAGCTAATAATCGGAAAAGGGGGGAATCTATCCTAGAAAAGTTCTCAATGAATCTCCTGTAGTAGCCCACGTTTTCTAGGAATACTCTCACTTCCCTTTATGTTTTGGGTGCAGGAAGACACAAATAACCTCTATCTTAGCCGGGTCAACCTGGATAACTTTGTCAAAAATGAGGTGGCCAAGAACTACTCCTTCTTTGCACATTAATATACACTTTTTGTCACTCAAGTCAAGGTGAGCTTCTTGAAAACGAGAAAGCACTTTTTCTATATTTTTTAGGGCTTCATAAAATCAATCACCAAAAACAAAAATTCAACCGTAAAGATCTCTGCAAAGTCAAGGTAAGCAAAAATAGCCATCACTACGTTTTGAAAGGTGGTTGGGGAATTACACAACCCAAAGGGAAGCACTCGGTATGAAAATTTCCCCTATGGGTGTGTAAAGGTGGTTTTATCTTGATCCTCGGGTGCGATCTGTATCTGGTTATAACCATTAAATCCATCTAAAAAGGAAAAGTTCTTTTTACCAGTGAGGGTATCAAGCACCTGATCAATGAAAGGAAGAGGAAATTAATTCTTGAGGGTGGCTTTGTTCAACTCTTTGTAATCAATGCAAATGCGCCATCTCCCATATTTCTTCAAGACTAACACCAATGGAGAGACCCACTGGTTATCAGATATAGGATAAATAAAATCAACATCTAAGAGTTTTTGCAATTCTTCCTTCACAACTTCTCTTAGAGATGGGTTCATGCGTATCTGGGGTTGTCGGATAGGTCGAGATGCCTCCTGAATATTATTATGATAAGTACAAGTTTAAGGAGGGATGCCTTTCATGTCCTCATATCCCCATGCAAAGGTATCAAGATGGTTTTGCAACAACTTTACAAGCTGTTGTTGTTGGGATGCATCAAGGTATGAGATAATATGTAAAGATTTTCCTGGAATAATCTCAACAAGAGTGGTTTCTGGCTCAAGAGTACAAAGAGGTGCTACTATAGACTATAGTGGGGTAGTTGGGGAAGGTTGGTAATCATGAATTTCTTGAAAATCCAGACTAAAGATTTGACATAATGATTCAAAACTAGGAATGGTATCTAGATTGTTCAAGAAGTCTCGTATCTCACCCTCCTAAGTTGACTTGCTATAATGATGTATCATCGAAACTGATTGAGTCTCTTTTTCACTACTATAATCGAGCCATAAGTTATCTCGGAGCTTCTGGATAGATATAGTAGGAGGATAAGGTGACTTTCTTCCTAGAATCTCCACGGGAAATGTACATGTCACCAAAACGACATCCAATCTAAGCATCAACTGTAGCAAGCCAAGGTCATCCCAAGATCAAGGGATGTCCTCCCACAAGATTATTTGGCTGAAGCACAATGAAGTCTCTGGGATATTCCCAAGATTCTATCAAAACAACGACATCGTCAAATACTCCATCCTGCTTGATTTTAGATCTATCTACCAATTCAAGCACAGTAGGAGTAGGACGAATGTGGACCAACCTAAGTTGATTCATGGTTTGATTGGTCATAACATTAATAGTTAGCCCCATGTCTATAATCACATTGGAGACAAGGACATCACCTATCTGAACAAAGACAACGGGGTTTCCAGGGTCAGTATATTTTTCCATTTGCACACACCCTATCATTAACTTTGATGCTCTTCCAACAAATTGAATGGTTTGAGGTTCTACTCTTTTCCTTCTCGGTTTCTTGAGATAGGGTTCCCTATTAATTTTTGTATAGATGGGGATCTCTTTGATAGCTTGGATAAAAGGGACATTAATGAAAATATTCCTAAGCTCAGAAGACAGACTAGTGTCAGGAATGGGGTCATTCCTCTACACAACTAGCCTCTCTAGATAGGGAGGTCGGCTTGAAGAGGATGGTAAAGGCTCTGTAAGGTATGGGGATGGGATAAATGGTGACATATCTCCTAGAATGGTCAGGATTTTCCTCCTCACTATTCTTTTCGATAATCACCATGGGCTGATTTTTTTTTTCTAATGTTACAACCTTCCCCAATCTCTGTTGGAGATCATTGACCCCAACTGGCATAGAATGATAACTTTATGGAAGAAGCAGTTTAACAGAATGGATCATTTGTACCGCTTTATTATTGGGATTTGGTATTGGTTGAGTAGGTAGTTGAGGAGGTCGGAACAGTGGAGATAAAGGCAATGGTGGCATTCACTGACTTAGTTGGGGTAATTATGATTGTGGCATTGGGTAAGGTGCATATGTAGGTGGATATTATTGCATAGGTTCAGGATAGGAATTATGTGAATGGTTTAGCCCTCTCAAACCTTGCTGCCAATATTGGGAGGGATTTCCATACTGAAAGTGGTTCCCATGTTGCCACAGTTGAGAGTGATTAGTGTTATGATAGGAATATGGTTGTGCATCATAACCAAAAAGATGTGGAGGAAGTTCAGGAGCCATACCGGCACCTACCTGAGGCTAATTTCTTTTTGTTGTCATATCATGCAATGACTTGGGTTCATGATACCCTCCTTTGAATACTTATTTTAATCCAGGTATGGAGTGGCATTTTTCAATGGCATGGTTCTTTGCACAAATCACACATTTATTATTTCCCTTAACATCGTTAGGACATTCTCTTAAAGGATTATTTTTCCTACACTTTGGACAAAAAATAGACAATGAATCTTGTTCTTCTATAAGTTTTTGTTGAAATTTTAAAGAGTATCTTTGTTTTCTAATAGTATTCATTATTTCAATTTTCATATTTCCCTTTTTGTTCTCCAACCCAATAATCATGGCATCCGTAGATATATCTTTTTTATTTCTACTTTGAGTTCCTTTACCGGATCTAGACTGATTTCTCAGAATTTCCTGCACAGGTCAGAAACGTTATCAAAATGTTTCTGATCAATATCCCCTTGTCCTAACAGATTTAAGATATTTCTAGCATCATCGGTAAGCCGACGTAAGAATAAGGTCCTAATAGTATTTAGATCAAACTTGTCTTTTGAAATTTGGAGGATATACATAGATATTTCTAGATAATATTCTAAGGTCTCATCATCACCTTGCACAGTGGTGAGGATTTCATCCTTCACCTCTCTAGTTTTACAATATTCCTGATATTCAATAAAAAAATCTGTTCATCTTCTCCCAAGAAGCTATAGTGTTTCCTCCTAATCATGTGAACTAGCATAGTGCTGAGTCCTTGAAATTTGTAGGAAACAACTTTAACTTCTGAGCATATGAGGAGTAATCATAGCTTCTACATAATATGTCACACCCAAATAATAAAGAATATGGGTCCTCATGTACCTTACCATAGAAATGAGGAAGAGTTGATGGAGGAATATTCTTCATTTTCATAACTATGTCTGGATCCACAATAAAAAATCCAAAGGTGGATTGTTCCAAATTTCCCTGATTTTCTCCACTCCCATCAGCATGGTCTTTGTGATCAACCATTCTTGTACCTCCAAATGAACCACTCTCAATAGGCTAAGATTGTACTTTGAATTCTAACAGTCTCCTTCTTCCCCTTCATTGGTTGTATCACACCCGAACAATTGTCATTGCATAGTTCCTGCATGATGGGTATATGTCTGTTTGGAATTTCTGCTTACAACAAAAGGCCCAATATGAGAAAAAATTTCAGATTTATTAGTGTTTCCTCGACCCCTATTGGGCTTCAGACCCCTACCCATTTTAGGAATTCATCTAAAAAAAATGATGAAACAAAATACTCAATAAAATGCTGCAATTTAAAATAAGAAATTGACACCTATAAAATCCTTCAAACACTAGAAGCACACTACAAAAAAAATAATAGAAGACTTACCCCTATTGCATAAAACGAAAATTTCGTACCAATTTCAAATCGCCTCCTTGGAAATGACACCAAAATTTGGGTGCAGGAATTGCAGTTCAACGGATTCCTTCAACACTTAATTTTCAACACGAGGGTTTCAAAAAACTTAGAGGAAAAGCATAGAAAATGCCAGAAATGATATGAACTGTTCCTAACTCTATTCCTACTTCCTTAATTACAATCTTGCAGAATCGAAAAGAATGATCACACTGCAAATAAAACCAAAGAAATTCTAGTGTTGGAATATGAAAGAAAGCACTTTGCAAGGAAATAAATAAAAGGAACTCTCAAGCTTCTGCAAACAATCTTGATTGATGGAATGAATATTTATGTCTATTTTCAGTATGGTTGTATGACAGATTGATAGTTGGACCCTTAAAGGTGTTTTTCTTCTTTAAAATATTCCTTCCTGCACTAAACTCCCATTCCTGTACTTCAACAATGTTCTTGCACCGGAACATTGTACCTGTACTAGAATGGAGTTTATATGTTGGAAGTATGTTTTGTGTTTTTACTAAATATTTTAATCCTCATGCAGGGAATCTAAGTCTCTAGACTAGAGCACTCTGTCCCATATCAGGATATCATTTCCTGTACCAAAACAGAGATTCTTGCACCAAGTTTTCATGTTAATTTGAAAAAAGAATAAAGGTGTGTTAATGAAGAAAATAATTTGTAAAGGTGAAAAAAGCTTTGAAAATAGCTTCCACAGTAAAAACATGCTTCAACCAAACGTAATATCAAAACAAGAATGAACTTCAAAAGTCAAGGTACACTTTTCTTGAAATAACGAACTCTTTCATGCAATTAAAGAAATCATTTAACTATGAAAACATGATCGTTCCTGTGATGGCTATTCATATAGATCAGATTTTCCTTTTTAATGTTTTTAATTCAAAAGGTACACTTGATATTTTAATATGAAGTTTGATCCTTTCCTCAAAAGCGTAAAGTGCAGGTACAGATCCTTGCATTATAACAACGTTTATTCTGCATTCATCAAAGCACCATTAATTCTTAATTTTAAACACTTAATATTAAAGATACTCCTATCTTAGAAATAAACACTCACTTTAAGAAATGCATCAATATCTTTTAAAGGTAAAGAAGAAAAAATACTTTGTTGGAATGAAGTAAATAAATCAACTTGCAAAATTGAAAATTCACTAGTAAAGGAAACGTGCTTGCACGATTCTCACAGAAATAAACTAAGCTTCGAAAAGGAAAAATTCAACAAGTTAAAATCACACTTAGTTAAGCATGCACACCATGGATCCGTCACACAACAACTTAAAATGAAATCGAACTTATACTTGTGAAAGAATAAAAATAATTATTTAATTGACGCTTTGCATTCAAACACAATTAAAACACATTTAATGAGAGGGAAAATGAGTTGGGTCTCCTAGGCCCTAGCCAACCGGCTCGTTTCCTCGTTTAAGAAACCTAGAAACTCATCCTTTCAGAAACACATCATCATAAAATTGAAATGCAGAATTGAAACAACATGGTGCAATCCCTTTGTATTATATTTCGAATAAGAAAATGTACATTATGAGGTCGAATCCATCCCAGAATGAGGGCGATACCAGCAAAATTACAGTTCACCAAAATTACAGTAGCATCGTTAGCTACCTCCTATATGAATTCTACATAATATAAAACCCTTAGGCCTGTGACCATAACACAATTACAACAAAATCACAAGCAAAGCCTCTCAGCTATTACGATATACTAATATAAGCATTTTCCAGAGTCCTAATCTCTAATATCTATTGAGTTTTCTCCTTCTCCGATCCCAACTCGAGATGATTGATCCATAATGAGATATTTGCATAGGTAGTAAGTTGTCACAGGAGTGCAAGAACTTCCAGCTGGTGCAAGAATACTACCTGCCCTCGACCATACTACCATAATGATTAATACGTTTTTCACCAAATATTTTAGGAAAGAAAATATTAGTTGCAAAGATAATTTAAAGGTATAAAATCCATTAAATAATTAATTAAGTCCATGATAGGCCTTAAATATGAAAATACAAAGAGAGTGCAGGAATGGACACAATTCTTGGAATAATGAAGGAATTAAGAGGTTCTGAGGTTAAAAAATAGGTCTTAGGTTATGTGTTTAAAGTAGGAAAGAGGTTAGAAAATGAAGCAATTTAGCCTACCAATAGAAACCACACTAGAAAACAAAAATTACAAGTGTAATGGGGATTTAGTCCAACCATGTGAACCTCAATCATTAAAAAAATCATAAAGAACCTCAATAAAAAAATGCCTAGAAAAAATTAATAGAAAACCTGTAACTTGAGCCACCATAATTTCAACTTACACTAACAACTAATAGTATGTAGAGAAGTATAAACATCTATATGGATAAAAACCCAATATCTCAGGTCCTTGCAAACCACTCAATGCATGAATTCCTTTGGTTATTTCATTCACTAATCTCTTAGGATAATACCAATCCCCTTCATGTAAAAAATCTTTTGAAACACCAACACATCTAGAATGATATGCAACGGGAAAACTATCACAACAAATTAAAGTGCCATCCATCCCAAAAAGGAAACACTCATCACTGGTCAAATTTTCTATGAACCTTCTTTTTTCATATTTAGTGACCTCGATGTAGTGTACTTTGCACTGTAATATTTTCTTATGCATAAAAAATTACCATTCTAAAACAAAGACTATTGTAAGAAAACTAGAACCATAAAAATACCTATAAACAATGAATTACATATTTCTAAAGCATTGTGATGTCAGGTGAACACTATAGGTTCAATATGTGTCCTAACTTCTTGTTTAATTCTTGGCCTAGAAATCCTTTGTCTAGAACATGATGTGCTCCAACCAGCCATGATATATTAAAAATTCTCAACTTGCCTGTTATTATGGAAATAAAATATATCAATATGATAGTTAAATCATTCTAGAAGCATCTGCACATAAATTAAATCCTTTAGGAAGCATCTGCACATAAATATCTTGAGGATCATAACAAATGATATGATGTAAGAGAATTAATTGGAAAAAACCTGCAAAACCCATATAGTTCAAGGGAGTAAATTCTACTTGTATCATTGTATGCCTTATCCTCTCTTAAATGAAAAAAAACCAAAAATACATATTATTGTACCATCATTATTTTTCTAGGGTAGTGGTGATTGAGATCCATTTGGATCAAGTGTTAAAAGTAATTTATTTTTCTCTATAAATTTTACTTCTATAAATGTTACACCATTTTTTCCAGGTTGTAGTAAAAACATAACAAACCAGTCAACAACCATAGATCGTGAGGAGCACAAAAAATAGAAAAAATTCAAATAGAAACTAATGATTTACATGAAAAGCAAATATGTAGACTACATCCCTGAATTTTAACATCCATGACCATAATTTCTCAAGCCATTTATCCAGCTTCCTAGAATGGATAATTTGGATTCCCCTAAAAAAATTAAAATTAAATGTGGAAAATATCAATTCAAAAATTATAGTAAGAAGAGAGTACAAAATCAAAGTATAAAATCCATTGACAAAGTACAATTGCAAATGACAAAGAAGGAACTAGATTTCAATGCATTATTTCTCACAAAGAAGGAACTAGATAAAATAAAAGGTCAACATTTATTTTAAGAATTTAAAATTACAAGTTATTATCAAGGCAGCAAACTCCTCATAGATCAATCCCATATCTTTTTTTTGTCACAAAGGGTCACTGGCGTGGACAAGGTGATAATTTCATATGGGTTCCACACCCCTCAAGGGCACTTAGGTAGGCATGGAAACTTACAAAAAAGCACCTGACACATTACTAGAAATGGTTGAAACATCTTGGAAATAGCACTCATCATACCATAAAAATTTTCTACATTTGGAAACCTTATATCATATATGGTTCAAGTACAACTGCCCGAGTTTGGTGTTTTTGGGTGTTTTGCGAATTGGGACATGGCCAAAATAGGAATTTCTTAACCTAGAAAAATCCAAGGCAATTGATGGTGACAAATGTTGTAGTAACAAGCCTATTTTTAATGATAAATTAAATTCTCGTAAGTCTCAACAAAAGGATTTCCTCTTACAACTTTGAAGCATCTAGAAATCAATGATAGGAACCAAAAATACCATGTTTTCCCTGCCCCTCATTCTTAGGGGTTTCGATCTTGATAAGACAGTAATTGACAAAGCCATTCCTAAGTTTAAGTATCCTCTATGCAATTGGTGTGAAATCCTTAAAAATATCTTCTAATAATGTACATATTCCAAGGCTTCCATTAGACTTTTTCACCAAATTATGTGGTTAACTGGTGAATTCCTCCTTGCCTCCATTTCCTAGAAATGACCGTCATATGAGTTCAACTTCCTCGGGTTATTGAGTTTTGCACAACATGGCATTGGGAAGCTAGTCAGAATAGAAATTATTTTCCTCATTTGGAAGAAAATGAAATATGTTATGTTTAATGAAGCATGAGCTATTAAGAATTTCACATAGTATGACAAGTTGCGAATTTGTGTTGATCTATATAGTAAAATAATTGTGTAGGTTCAGAAAGTAGAGTTGGATATGAAACATTTTTTCCAGTGCTTGAATTATTGGGAACTTTCCTTGCACCATGAGCAGGTAGTTGCTTGTCAACCCTCCAATAATTCAACTCATCCTAAACAGGTTATACAAGAATGAAAATAGTGTTTGTACAACATCCATCTACCATGCCAAAGTGATAAATATCCACATATTCCTTTTGAAATTGTTAGCTCCCTGTAATTTCAGCAGATTGGCAAGACCAAAATTGTAGAGAGAACATTTGAACCACTTTGGGATTCTAGGATCTATGCCTCCTGAATCCAGAGAGGGATCTCTCTATAAAGTGAAAATATTGATGTATCTTTAGGGTTTGCAATGTGATATTAGGCTAGTTATGAGGAACAAGGTTTTTGTTTGATTTTGGTTGGACAAAGATAAATGAAGATGAAGGAATTCTAAATGAATGGTGAAGGTGTATGGAAGTGAAATATTGATTCAGCTAACAAGATAGGAAAGAAACAAATTCAGTCCATTGGGCTATGGTGTCATAGTAGGATTTAATTGAAACAACAAGGTTCAAGAGTGGTCCATGGGGCAAGTCATCTATGTCAAGGGATCTCTTTAAAGTTGATTTTATGGAATGAAATGAAACAAACAAGGAAGGGAATCAAAGAGATGAAGAACAAAGAGCAGCCTAAGATCAAGTAAGTACTTTGAAACTATCCTACTTTAGGCATACGCTTGAGAAAGACATACAAGTTATCTAAGATCAGGTAAGTACTTTGAAACTAGCCTGCTTTCAATGCACTTTCAATAAAAAACATTCAAAACACAAAATAAAATAGCTTAATATCAAGTAAGGACTTTGAACCTATCCTACTTTCAGCATATTCCAAGGAAAAAACCTTTCAAAGCAACTGTTGGAGAAGAAACTAGAGGACAGGGCTAACCATAGACTTCCCTAGCTCTGCTTTACTTAGAAAATTTTTCAAGACAACATTTAAGGTAAACAAAGAACAGTCTAAGATCAGGTAAGGACTTTGAACCTATCCTTCCTTTGAAATACTCTTAGGAAAACTTTTAGAACAACTGTTGGAGATAAAACCAGAGGACAGGGCAAACCATAGACTTCCCTAGCTCAACTCTACTTAGCATAAACTGAAAATAACATTTAGGAACAATGTTTAAATTTATATATAGTAAGACATGGGCACACCAACATTCCTTAACTGCTTGGACTGTATTAAATCATTCCTAAATAAACATTTGGAAGAAAACATTTAGATAAAGATTATCAGGGAAAGTAGGGTACTGCAAAGAGTAAATCCTAGCTTTATATTTGATGTTCTTTATCAGATAAAGTGGGCTGAATGGAAATAAAATAAAATAACATTAACAATAATAAAAACGTCACCATTGACATAGACCAGGATCCCATAAATCAGCTTGTATTTTATGCTTCAAACTAGTTACAATCATCAAGTCTAGTGGGTCTCTAACGCTTCAAACTTTTCATATCAACTTTAGGTATCTTCAATTACACACAGAGCTCTGTTTGGTCATCATTAAGATTGACTGTGTCATTATTTCCTTCTATATTAAAAGCCTTCAAAATTTGGGATCTATATATATCTTGGGTGGCTAATTCAGTGAGAGGAATAAATATTTTGATTTTGGAAATTTCTTATTCCAAACTAAAAGGCATCTGATTTTTTAACATGTTTGTTTCAGCCTTATTAACCCCCACCTTATTAGAAAAATCAGTTTGCTGATTTCCTCTATTTACATTGGTCAAAATTGTTTTAATAGGAGCGCTAGCTGAGGTACTAGTGCTGCTAAGATATGCACTCTATTTTTCATTGATTTTAGTGCCTTGTTCTTTGTTTTTATCAAAATTTGCAGCCACTTTTTTATCTTTCTATTTTTCAGTCTTGGGTTTGTTTACAGGGCTATTTTTTTCAGATTTATTAGAGGTTTGGGTTTTTGGAGTTTCCTGATTGCTTTTACTCCTAAGGTCATACTCTTTTGGAATCTCTATGATGACACTTTCCATCTCTTGATAATAACTTTCATCCTCTGCTCTTTTATCATCATAGGGTGTGTATAGACCTTGTTTCCTATTATAATGAACTTCAAAATCATCATTGCCTACTCCCAACATGTTTATATCATCTTCCTCTATTTGATCAATTGCTTCTTCAACCTCATTTACATAATTTTGATGAAAAGGAGGCATAATCTACTGATTAGGGTCTCTTGGTTTGTTTTGACGCTGATTTCTACTAAAATTCTGATTTTGGTTTTGAGATTGGTTTCTGTTTTGAGGAGCTGATTGATTTTGACTTGCTTGTGCTCTCTCAAGGATGATCATATTTTTCATCATATCCTCCATCATTCTTTCCATCTTAGAGCTAGATGTGGAAGGAGCAGATTCCTCTCTAAATGACACTTTCTTCTCACTCCTCATTCTTGCTCTTTTCTCCATTATATTAATTTCCACAGCTAAGTCTCCTTTCTGCATATCTTCTAAAGTGAGAGGATCTCTTTCCTTAAGTTGATAAGCCATTTCAAGATCAAATACTTCAGGAAACTTGTTTAAAGCTAAGCCTTATGGAAGTTTTAGATCAGGGGGAAGTGCATTATACACACTATTGAACCTAGTGCAGTAAGATTGAACACTTTCCCCATTATTTCATCAGAGATTCTTGTAGTCCAAAATTATTTGGAGAGGGTTTTTCTTAACTTCCCATTTGTTTAAGAATAACTGATGGAAGGCTTGGAGGTAATTAATACTGTGAGGGGTTAATCCTTTGAACCATTTTCTTGCTTCTCCCCCTAAACTCTGAGCAAATAATCTAAGTTTGACAGTTTCATCATCAATCTCATTTCTATCAAAGTAGTCATTCATCTTTTCCACATGTTGTGAAGTAGTAGTAGCACCACTGGCATCATACAAAGGTATCTTGGACTGATAGACCTATGGAAAATTGACTAAGGGTAAAGGAAGGACTAGAGGGGTGTATCAAGTTGCCATGATAGGAGGTTGTGGAAAAAGTGGGGTGTTTACAAGTGGAAGAGGTTGAATGAGAGGGGTTTGATGGAATGGTGTGGTTTGGATAGTGGATGTATGGATAACAGATGTGGATGGACCAGCAAGATATTGTTGAGCAGATCTAGGATGAGAGAGACCAAAATTATGAAGGAAATGTAAATCAGGTGGTGTAGTTTCTCTGCTACTAGGATGCTCACTTCTATCTTAGGATGAAGGTGGAGATTCAGAGTCTATCTAAATTATATCATCAAGTGACCTGGTTCTAAATGGGACAGAATTAGATCTATGGAGTGATCTAACAATAGTTGAAGATGTGGCCTTAGGAGTCTTCCTAAGTATTCTTTCATGGTTGTCAACTATCTCAGGAGGATTTGGATCAGGATGGCTCCTAGTATGAATTCTTTTAGAAGCCACTATGCTATGTTTTCAGACCCAACTAAACAAAAAAGTTTAACCAGATATGACAATCTTTAGGAGGATAAATGATCTTTAAAACCAAGAAAAATTTAATCCTTAAAGTCTTCTGACTGAGTTTTTATGATGTTATGAGAGTAATGGGTTTCCCAGTGGAGCCTTAAGGTCTGTTTTGGATTGTGGAGTCACGAGGTGGAAATTTTTAGCTCTTTTGGAGGTAAAATGTTTTATGGTCCACCACCATGTTTATTTGGATACCAATCTCAAATGTTTTTGGGTTTGCTGAGTTATTTTTAGTCCTATGAGTTCTAAGAGTGTCCTAAATTTGTTTCAACACTTAGCTACAGTGATGAGACAAATAAAGTTTACTCTTATGGCTTAGCAAGCTGATTCCTTCAAGGTTTGATAAGCTCATATGAGAATCCTAGGGGTTCCTTAGTTTCTCACTGATTCAAATAGGTTATATCATGATTACCATTGCTTTGGTAGCACTTGAAGAGAGCTACTTATACTGCACTGAATACTGAGTGTCTTGTTTCAAGGATTTTACTCAGAAGTCCGCCAACGGAGTCGCCATAAATGTTAGCTCCCTATAATTTTAGCAGATTGGAAAGACCAAAACTACAGAGAGAACATTTGAACCACTTTGGGATTCTAGGATCTATCCCTCCTGAATCCAGAGAGGGATCTCTCTATAAAGTGCAAATATTGATGTATCTTTAAGGTTTGTAATCTGATATTAGGCTAGTTATGAGGAACAAGGTTTTTGTTTGATTTTGGTTGGACAAAGATAAATGAAGATGAGGGAAGTATAAATGAATGGTGAAGGTGTATGAAAGTGAAAGATTGATTTAGCTAACAAGATAGGCAAGAAATAGCTTCAATCCATTGGGCTATAGAGTCATAGTAGGATTTAATTGAAACAACAAGGTTCAAGAGTGGTCCATGGGGCAAGTCATCTATGTCAAAGGATCTCTTTAAAGTTGATTTTATGGAATGAAATGAAATAAACAAGGAAGGTAATCAAACATATGAAGAAAAAAGAGCAGCCTAAGATCAAGTAAGTACTTTGAAACTATCTTGCTTTCAGCATATGCTTGAGAAAGACATAAAATTTATCTAAGATCAGGTAAGTACATTGAAAATAGCTTGCTTTCCATGCACTTTCAATAGAAAACATTCAAAACAAAAAATATAATAGCTTAATATCAAGTAAGGACTTTGAACCTATCCTTCTTTCAACATATTCCAAGGAAAAAACCTTTCAAAGCAACTGTTGGAGAAGAAACTAGAGGACAGGGCTAACCATAGACTTCCCTAGCCGTGCTTTACTTTGCAAACTTTTCAAGACAACATTTAAGGTAAACAAAGAATAGTATAAGATCAGGTAAGGACTTTGAACCTATCCAGATTTTGACATACTCTTAGGGAAACTTTTAGAAGAACTGTTGGAGATAAAACCAGAGGACGGGGAAAACCATAGACTTCCCTAGCTCAACTCTACTTAGCATAAACTTTAAATAACATTCAAGAATAATTTTTAAAGTCTTAGATAGTAAGACATGGGCAAACCAACATTCCTTAACTGCTTGGACTGTATTAAATCATTCCTAAATAAAAATTTGGAAGAAAACATTTAGACACAGATTATCAGTGAAAGTAGCGTACTGCAAAGAGTAAATCCTAGATTTATATTTGTTTTTCTTTATCAGAGAAAGTGGACAGAATGAAAACAAAATAAAATAAAAATTAGAAATAAGAAAAACATCACCATTGACATAGACCAGGATCCCATAAATCAGCTTGTATTCGATGCTTCAAACCAGTTACAATCATCAAGTCCAGTGGGTCTCTATAGCTTCAAACTTTTCATATCAACTTTAGGTATCTTCAATTACACACAGAGCTTATAGCAGCTTTAGAAAACTATTTACATGCATTAGATATTCAGAGACCAACCTTTGCCTCATCTTCTACAGAGGTATTTATAGAAGAAATGAGGAGGTGCTATGTAAAATCAGATCTTTAGGCTCAATTAATACAATTAATGCTTCTCAGCCTTTGAAGGGCTCAATGGAGAAGTGTTTTTGATATTTCCTCTGTATTAATTGATTTTCATTAAGTTATTTAGCTACTTAGGAGAATTTTTTGACGTTAAGGCTCTTTGTTATCCTTGTAATAACTTTGTTGACAGTTGTAATAAGTTCTTTTGATTTGAAATAATTGTTCAGTTGTATTGAGGAAAATATCTTATGTTCTACAATAGCTATGCCTCCTTTGATTGCTGCGAGGCTGTAGGTGGCTTTTGGTAGCTAGAGAGGATTCAATTAGCCTCTGATGTGGTAGTGGAGGCTTCTTGGACTGATAGAATTCTTTATCTTTCCCTAAAACACCTTTAATTCACTTTAGTTCTGTGTTTTAGCATAGATTAGGCTTAATCTGTGTCTTTAGATCTTCATGCTGTCTTTAATTGTGGACTAGGCCTTTGATAGACGAATTTAAGCCTTAATCACTTAAAACTGTGTTAAAACCTTTAAACAATGATTTCTGCTTTGATTTTATCCCTAGATACTGATACTCTTTGTCTGTGGAGTTTGGTGTGTTTTTATTGATTTTGTGGGTGCAGAGAGGGTTTTAAAATAGCATCAGTGCTCATGAGGCATGAATGAAACATGATATGGAACCCTGCAGAGTGATCTCCTTCATGAATAAACGCTTGGGGGATCGTCATCCCAAACCTTTGATTTCTTTTAAGAACTTTGTAAAAGCTTCACAACCTGAAAAAATACACAAAAATTTATAAAATCCTACGTGGATGGGTTAAGAATGCTTCAGAAGTTTAGGTTAGAGCGCAGCCATTGGATGAAAGCATCCAATGGCGAGGATTTCTCGCTGGGGTCAATAGGAGAGGCGGTTGGAGGGGTGAACGAAAGATTAAGTCCGAGCCGTTGATGCAGTGTTGATCAATGGTTGAGATCAATCTAGGATATTATAAGGCGGAAGGGAAATGATATAGTGAAATGGCGGAAAATATAAAGAAAATCGGGGAAAAACCTCTATCGGTGGTGAAAAAGGTTTAATGAACTTTGGGGTTGCCGAAATATTATGGGCCATTGGATTAGATTAATTAACAGAGATCAACGGCGGCTATCCTTTGATGAAATCTCGCGATGGCTTAATGGTTAGGTGTAATTAGGACCGTTGGATTAAAAGAATAGATGGCAGATATTAAATCAAAGGATGCAATGTAATAGAGAAAGGTGGTTTGGTGGAAAACCATAATGGTTTTCACGCAGATTTGAGGCAGTTTCCAAATTTTTCCAAAAAAACGCGATACACTCTGCCGCCCGCCACGTGTCCTGAGGAAAACCACTTTTTTTCACGTTTTTTCTCGGCGTTAAACCTCTCGCACAGAAAAAATGTGAAACATAATGTCAGCTGTCGGATGGAGGGGCACAGATCCAACGGTGCGGATCGCATGCGATGGTGGGTAAGATGCGCGGGCGGAAAAGGGGGGGCAGGACCAAGGTGGTTTAAATCTGGACCGTTAGATCTCGGGAATGGATGGTGGAGATCTATCGAGGGGGAAAGGTAAGTCCCAAAGGATTTTGGCCTATCGGGTTCAATCTAGACTGTTAGATTAGAATAATGGATGGTCTAGATTACTTCTTCGTGGAACGAAAGCAATACGATATGGGGGTTTCGGGTAGAGATCGGGTAAATGTGGACCGTTGATCTACAGAGATAAACGGTAGATCTTCGCTGAATATTTTTCAACTGTGGGGCTTGTTCTGGATCGTTGGATCTATGAATGGACGGTCCAAATCCGATCGTAGGATCACAAATCGGCGAAGGAAAAGGCACAAAGGGAACGTGCCGATGCGATTAAGTGTGGGCCGTTAGATCTTAAAGAGATCAATAGTCAGGATGAATCAGTGGTGTTCAATGTCGGAGGGCTATGGCAAAGGGCGATTAAATCTAGTCCGTCGGTTCTTGTGGATTCGACAGTCCAGATTAAATCGCAGGTTTGCAATCGGAGGAGAAAAAGGGGAACGGACAAAGGATTTTTTTGCGATGCGATGAGGTAATGACCGTCGGATCAAAGGATGATCGATGACCCTGATTAAATCAGAGATCACATAATTGGAGGAAGCCCAGGGATGGCACTTCAGAATTTTTTGCAATGTGATTAAGCACGAGCCGTCGATCTAAAAACTAGATCGACGGTGGAGATTTAGTCATGAAGGCCAAAGGGGAAATGGCAGGTTTAGAAAATGGAGTAACATGGACCATCGGATCTCGGGGTAGTAAAGAAGATCAACAGTTGATATTCATTTAAACCTTGAACTGTCGGGTTTATGAAAAATCAAAGGAAAGTCGGTTTTTTTACAAAATACAAAGGGAGGAAAAGGTTTTGGACACATTTTTTAGTGTTTTTAGCACCCTATTGCGGGGTCGTGGTTTTGTGAAGAAAAAGAAGGGTCGAGGGCTTAAAAGAAAAGGGTCTATCGCATTGGAGTTTTTAAAGAAAAAGGCAAAATGAGGAAATAATAATGCCCCGATTACGATTGCGTGATGGGGGTTTAACTCCAGGTGATAGCTCCGGGTCTTATGCGGAGAAGAGGAGCCAGGGCTAAGGCCAAAGGGGCTTAATGCCTTAGTAGAAAAATGAGTTTTTTAGGCCAAAATGAAAGATTTTCAATGCTTTTTAGGCTTTTGGTAGAAGGGGAAAAAGGGGTTTTTAAACCTTCAATAGGAATTTTCAAAGGTTTAAAGGGAATGAGAGGGAATGAGAGGTAAATGAATAGTTTTATGGATGAAATGGAGAAGGAAAATGGAGAAGTGAAAAGGATGGAAAGTGGAATTTTTAGCAATCTTTTCCTTTGGTAAACAACAGATTTTTTCAATGTTATGAGGGAAACAACAGTGAAGGTTTTATGAAGGAAAGAAAAACATCAATAAGACTTCAAGAACTCACAATTTGGAAATGAATTGTTTCTTGAAGGCTATAAAGATCTATCCACCATTTGATATGAAATTTTTTTATAGGTGGCTAAAAGTGGCTCCACATGGGGATGGTGCCTTCTTGAAGGTATCAAGAACTTCAGACCCGTCTTCTATGGAAGCTGATCAATGCCTCATCCATTGGGCTGCAACTTTCTTTCTTTGCAGATCTTCTTTTGCTCTGACAATGTTATCAGCCATTAAAAACCTATGGATCTCTATCAAAACAAGCTTTCTACTTACCCAATCCTAATGACCTAACATTTTTTCTTCTTTTCAGAGTGCATTTGGATTGGAAAAATCTTGTTACAACATTTTATTCTTTTGAGAAAACATAAAACTATTCTATTTCTACCCTTATTTCTCCATGAACTCAAGTTAAACAGTTGAGTTCACAAGCTTCTCTACCTAACCACACTCTATCAGGATTAGATTGTCTGATAGAGTTTATTCTCTAAATTCAAAGATAGACATTTAAAAGCAAACAAGCCAGGATGGGACAGTCTAACTTGTTGCTGATCTATGACATAAAAACAAGCTACACATAGACAAAAATTTGCAGAGAAATAAATCAAAATGGTGAAGACTTAAGATCTGAAAACTAAAGAACATCCTTCCCTTTCCTTCAGCCCTGTTTTTAGGCCTGTTTGAGTTGTTTTTCTCTTTATTCACTGGTTCAAATTTTTGGCATATTAGAACTAGTTTGCTTCTATCCTTGGCTCAGGTTTTGATTTGATTAGAGCCATTCATTCTTTAGAAACTCATAGGTTTAGATTTTGAACTTGTTCGAACCTTTTTTCTTCTATCCTAATCTTCCTAATTGATAAGCCAAGATTAAGTTGTTTGGAAAATCTATTTCACTAACCTATCAGTAGAAACTTGAAAACTAATTAGTCATGATTAGGTTGTATGACTAACTAGGAGTGTGTTTTATAGGAGTGGCATTTGAGCTTGCACACTTTAATATTTTGTTTCTCTTTTTGGTATGGGGATGTACCTTTCTTGTTTTTACAATCTGTCCTCTTTTCTCTTTCTATTGTTTTTGTATTTTTTCATTTTCTAACTTTGAATGCAATGATGGATATTATATTTACAATGAAAACAAAAATAAAAAGGCTTCCAAACTAATATGGTCAAGAGAAATAATGTTTGAGCATCCTGCCATTGACAGGACCCCCAAACAGTTCAAATCCATTCATTTCCTGCAAAAAATAAGCATTGTTACCAGCAATAGAATGAATAAGGTAAGGGCTAAGCCATAAGTTATCAAATTTCCCATGCTTTCCCTTATCTTCTCTCCTTGAATCCCACTTTAACACTTTTTCACCAATGTTGAAATTATTGGCCTTTGTCCTTCTATCAAAAAGCTTATTGATGCTTTCTTGCTTTTGTAGACCTCTCCTCTAGTTTGCTGAAGATGTATGGTCTGATTAATTCTTCTTATCATATCATTTTCTTCAGACTATACCTCTTGGATTAGCTTCATGACTGGCACACCTAGGCTGGTTGGAAAAATTGCATCAACTCCATATACAAGATGGTATGGTGACATTCCAATTGATTTCTTAAGTGTTAATCTGTCAGCCCAAAGTGCATGTACCAGCTTTGTGTGCCATGAATTCTTATTGTCCTCTAGCAACTTCTTGATTATGTTCACCAAAATTTTGTTTGAGGATTCTGCTAGCCCATTACCTTGAGGGTAATAAGCAGTAGAATGACCCAATGTAATCTGATATTTGTGACAGAATTCAACCATCTTTTTGGATCCAAATGCAACAGCATTGTCAGTGATGATCTTCCTAGGACAAACAAATCTAGATAGGATATGAGTTTCAAGAAATTTTATAATAACAGAGTCATTGGCTTGCTAGAAGGGATGGCTTATATCCATTTGGTGAAGTAGTCTATTGCAGTGGGAATCCATCTATGTTGGGCAGATGAGGGTGGACGGATTTCTCCTATGAAGTCTAGATGCCACTGTTGAAAAGGAGCTTCAAGAGTGATTGGATGCAAGGGTAAAGGAAGCAATTTTCTTTTGCCTTCAAAGAGTTGGCATTTATGACAGGCAATAATCATCTTATCGAAATCTTGGAAGAGGGTGGGCCAATAGTAGCCAAATATAAGCATTTTGTTGGCATTTTTCTTCCAATAGAGGTGGCCTCCACATTATCCTTCATGGAAATCATGCTTAACCTTATCTGCATCATTCTCAGGAAAACATTTAAGCAATAATCCACTATCAATTTTCCAATAAAGACATTTATCTAAAATGCAATAATTTATAGCTTTTAACTTTAGAAATATTGCTTTTGATTTTTTCAAACCAGGAGGTGTATTCAGATTGAGAAAAACATATATATTATCATAATACCAAGGGGAATTTATAAAATGATCTTCAACAATTAGAGTTGACAATTCCTCTTGTTCATCTAATGCATTTATCATATTAATATCAAGATCTTCAAAATTAGACTTAGCCATTAATCTTGCTAGTCCTTGGCCTTTAATGAGTTTAGTGGGCTTGATTTATAAATCATATTCAAGTATCACAGCTATCCACTTACCTCTCTTTCCGTCTGGGTCCTATGTTAGAATGTCCTTTACAACTGAATTTGGGACAAAGGCAATTATGTGGGAGTGAAAAATATAAACTCTGAAGTCTTTTAAAGCTTTGACTAAAGAAAAGGCTTGTTTTTCCATGATGTTGTACTTCAGAGGAGCATCTCTCAATGCCTTACTAAAGAATGCAATTCGCTGCTCTTGTCCCCGTGGATTTTTTTGCAATAGGACAACAGCCACTGTATGTTCTAATGCGAATGAAAAAATGAGAAATTTTTTTGAAAAGTCAGGACTAATAAGAACTGGTATTTTGGTTAATGCTTGTTTTACCAGCTCAAAATATTTCTTTGCTTCCAAGGTCCATTTAACTCCTTGTTCCTTTTTCAGCATGTTTTTAATGTTTCTAAGTAGTTCAGCCAAGTTGGGTATGAACCTTCTCAAGAAATTAATCTTTCCAATGAAATATTGGAGTTCCTTGATGTTTCTAGGATGAGTGATTTGCAATATAGCCTCAATCCTTTTTGGGTCTATCTTTATCCCCTCTTCTTATATGATGTGTCCAAGAAGTTTACCTTCTTGGAGACCAAACATTGTTTTCTTAGGATTTAAAGACAAACCAAACTTTATGTGTTTCTCAAAGACTATTCTCAAGTGTTCTAGGCGTTCTTCATCTATTTTGGAAAAAACAGTGATATCATCAAGGTAAATAATGATGAAGTAGAATAATTCTTTCGAGAATGCAATATCCATGGCTCTCTGAAAAGTAGCACCAACATTCATTAAACCAAAGGGAATTTTCACATACATGAAAGTGTCCCAAGGTGTATTAAAAGTTGTCTTTAGTTGATCATCAGGATGCACTAAAATTTGATTGTACCCTGAGAAGCCATCTAGCAAAGAAATTTTTTTGAACCAACTACCTTTTGTAAAATGTGATCCATCTTGGGTAAAGGGTAGTTTTCCTTTAATGAGGCTTTGTTTAAGTTCCTAAAGTCGATACAAAGCCTTATTTCTCCTATATTTTTCCTAACTGACACTAAATTAGACACCCACTCTGAATATTTGATAGGAACAATAATTCCAGCATCATACGTTTTCTTGATTTCCTTCTCAACCAAAGGTAATTGAACAGGGTTTATTCTATGCAATTTTTGTTTGAAAGGTTTTTGGTTTTCTTTGAGAGGTATCTTATGCTAAATTATTTCTGTGTCATAGGATTTCAGATCCTCATAGATCCATGCAAAAACATCAGAAAATTCTTTAAACATCTCTATGTATTTCAGTTTGATGTGAGCTGGTAAAGTCTTAGACATTTTGATCATTTTTGGGTTTAGTTCACTACCTATATTGCACTCTTCTACCTCAGTTTACATAGGCTCCAACTTTGGTTTCTTGGAAACACCATTGAAATCAAACAACTCTTCTAAGGGGACCAGCCCTTTTGGAAAATCTTCAATGTTAGATTGTAGTTTTTCTAAGTCTGCTTTTCCTAAATCTGCACTAATATTTGTGTTGTGTTCAAATTTATTAGCTAACAGATTTATAACAACAATCTCTGGTGACTTTACTTCTTCCTCAAGTAAATTTTCTTCAGTAGAAAAGTCATCTTCATAATCTGAATTTGAACTTGGTAGTTCAAATTCATTTATGGACTATAAGAAGTCTTCTATTTGTTTGTCTCCATCAAACACTTGCCAATACTTCTCATTATCAGGAACAACTGGTAAAATTTGATTTGATTTGTGCATTGTTTGGTTTCATATGGTGTTAAAGATGTTATAGTAGCAAAAGCTAAACTATGGGCAAGGATATTTTGGTCTCTTGGGACAAAGATAAGTTGGGATTCCTCAAATGTTCTAAGTAAATCCATGACATCATTCCTATAGGTTCTAAGTCTGGGGTGTTTGGCACTATATTCCCCATTCACTTTCCTAACAATCAATTCTAAATCCCCATGAAATTTTACCCTTTTGTCCCCTAATTTCTTCAATAAGTGTAGGCCAAAAATCAGGGCTTCATACTCAGTTATTTTGTTGGTGCATTGAAAGTTTAATTTGCAGGAATTCCCTTCAACATTATTTTTCATTATATTGTGAAGCCACACTCCTACACCTGCATCACTCTTAGTGCAAGATCCATGAAAGTGCATACTCCAAAGAGGACTAGTTTCAGATTCACTAGTTTGGTTACTATCCTCTTCATCTAGTGTGCTTTTGGAATGTTCTTTAAGATCAGAACTATGTTGAATTTGTTTTAATTCCTCATGTTTTTCGTTGTGTTGAGGACTCTTCTCTTGACTTTCAAGGTTGAAAAGCAGTGGATGACTGATTTGAAGCTCCAGACCTGTGCTTTGTTTGCTATGATTTTCTGAATTAGCAAATTGTTTTGACACTTATGACTTGTATTCCTCTTTCTCTATGTCTGCCACTAATTTAGTTAAGGCTTCCTGTTCACTGAATATTTCAACATTGAAAAGGATAAATGAATCAAGGCCTGTGTGAACAGATGTAATGTTCCAAATGGGGAAAAATAGGCTCAGTAGGGAATATCTTAAGATATTCCAATATGGAATCACAGTAATATGGAATCACACCAATAGATCTAAACCAAATATATACTGGTTGGGAATTTACCGGTTATATCACCTCTAAAGAGAGGGTGAAAACTAGAGGCTTACTGGCCCATTCCAGACTCTGTCTATAGAAGATTGGTGAAACAAAGCAAGTGTGGGAATGAAAAACTCCTATTGGATTTTTCTGCCCTTGGGAACCTTAGATCTATAGATCTAAATAATGGATCCAAAGAGAAGAAAAAACCAAATAAGTGAGAAGCGGGAAATTCCACTCTCAGGAAAATCTGCAATAGGCTCAAGGAGGACGCTGTATAAGCAAGACAGTGTAAACATAACACAGACCAGGGTTGGGTTCACTTATTTTAGGCTATATATGACCTCCATGTATATTTTCAGCAAAAAAAATGAGTTTATAGGGCTTAAACAGGTCTCCCACAATCAACACTAGCTGAAAATCAGCTAAAGGAGAGAGCTAGGTTAATGGAGAAACCCTCCTTCAGGAATTGCGCAGTTTCTGCTGGGAGACATTGGAAATTAGTAATTAAGCTCATATTACACAATGGAAGCAATAAATCAGGTCCATAATGAATTTCCTTTGTAGAAGCATTGAATTTACATGAAGTAAGAGCAAGAATCCTTCAAAAATTATAGCAGAAACACATGGAAAAGCTGCAGAAAGACTTGAAAACATTTTATATGAGGAGCTTCAGCTACTGTAGGTTAAAAATCATATCTACAATTGATAAATAGTTGAAAAATTAGATCCATACCAGATCTAGAAACTACTCAGCCTTCTTAACAAGATCCCCTTGGGGTTTTATCAAAATAATGCATAACAATTTATAGATCTAGCTTTTAATACACTGAAATGCAAAAAAATTCAGAGATTTGTGAAGATGGATTTCATTACATTATATATCAGATCTGAATGTGAATATATCAGCAAACTACTTTACAAATATTCAAGGGAGAGGCAAGCCTCAATCACCATGAAGCAAGTACAATGAGAAATCTAAGCAGCAGTGAAACATGTACATAGAAATAACACAGTTCCCTAAGGAGACAACGCAGTAGCTTAACTGAAATGTTACAACAGATAAAATTACAGATCTGAAATCAAAATGAGAGTGATATTCTCTTCTAGGTGGTCACAAGACACCCTCCCTGAGAGAAATCTCCTCTAAACAACTAGATCTTGCAGATCTAATTCTCCCACTCGCTGCAAATCACAAGCAGCTGCAAAACCCTCAACAAGACGAGTGCTGCTATAGAGATGAAGCTTGGCCATAATGCCGGATAGTGGAGAGATGCATCACAATCCCCTCCAAAGAGCTACTCCTTGGAAGGAGAGAGGATTCCTAAATAGGAAATCCTATTCCATTAGGTTAAACAGCCAAGAGACTTGGGTTGCTGCAGCAACTTCTCAAAATTCTTCAACAACCTTTACTTGTTGCCTCTCCTTATTTTTATAGCATGAGGGCTTGCTAAAAACCTAAACCACCTTCTTCAACTTATCCTCTTTCACACATGTGATCCTTTTCTAGAAGTACTTTGTGCTTGATGGATAAGCTTCCCTCCAAACTGCTCTGTAGGTGGGGCCAAGTTGACCCATTCAAATGGATTTCCCCTTTTCACACTTAGGGGTGTTTAATATAATAGCCCAGATTTGTCCCCTTTCACATTGGGCATGTATTTATTCTTAACTTAGGAGTTTAATAAACCTCCTTCACATACTTTTATTCATGAATAAAGCAAACTGCAATTAAAATGCAATGTTCCCACTAGTTGCAAAAATTGGGAACATTACAACAAAATAAAGAGGAGAGTTTTGTGGTCTATCTTGGCTAGTAACTATGCATTGCATATGAGTTTCCCTGTAAAGTCTTCTTGTTTGATTGAAAATAGGGATGGTTACATATGTCATATCCATCTACATTTTTCCTTGTAACTTAGCTCCCCAAGATCTTGATAAAATCATACCATACTTAGGGGGTACATCAGCCACGACAATATCCATTACTAAACATTTGCCTGGAATTTGTGCTAAGTTTACACAGAGGTCTTTTATTAATCCTAAACATTTCACTCTGCTTGAGTCAAAGAAGTAAAGATCTTTGTATGGCCTAGTGATTTCAAGGCCTAGGCTCTCCATTACATCTTTGGGCATTAAATTGTACAAGGCTCCTGAATCATGCATGGCATTGTGAAAATTTGTGTCATGAATCTGTAAACTAACATAGAAAGGAGGAACTGGCCCTTCTTGATATCTCCCTTCAATATTTGGACCAAATAAAAGCTCTGGTTGGTCATCATTAAGATTGACTATGTCATTATTTTCTTCTATGTTAAAAGCCTTCAAAATTTGGGATCTATATATATCTTGGGTGGCTAATTCAATGAGAGGAATAGAGATTTTGATTTTGGAAATTTCTTGTTCCAAACTAAAAGGCATCTAATTTTTTAACATGTTTGTTTCAGCCTTATTAACCCCCACCTTATCAACAAAATCAGTTTGTTTATTTCCTCTATTTACATTGATCAAAATTTTTTTAATAGGAGCGCTAGCTGAGGTACTAGTGCTGCTAAGATCTGCACTCTATTTTTCATTGATTTTAGTGCCTTGTTCTTTGTTTTTATCAGAATTTGCAGCCACTTTTTTGTCTTTCTGTTTTGCAGTCTTGGGTTTATTTACAGGGCTATTTTTTTCAGATTTATCAGAGGCTTGGGTTTTTGGAGTTTCCTGATTTCTTTTACTCCTAAGTTCATACTCTTTTGGAATCTCTATGATGACACTTTCCATCTCTTGATAATAACTTTCATCCTCTACTCTTTTATCATCATAGGGTGTGTATAGACCTTGTTTCCTATTATAATGAACTTCAAAATCATCATTGTATACTCCCAACATGTTTATACCATATTCCTTTGTTTGATCAATTGCGTCTTCAACCTCAGTTACATAATTTTGATCAAAAGGAGGCATAATCTACTGATCAGGGTCTCTTGGTATATTTTGAGGCTGATTTCTCCTGAAATTTTGATTTTGGTTTTAAGATTGGTTTCTGTTTTGAGGAGCTGATTGATTTTGACTTGCTTGTTCTCTCTCAAGGATGCTGATATTTTTCATCATCTCCTCCATCATTCTTTCCATCTTAGAGCTAGATGTGGAAGGAGCAGATTCCTCTCTAAATGACACTTTCTTCTCACTCCTCATTCTTCCTCTTTTCTCCATTAGATTAACTTCCACAGCTAAGGCTCCTTTCTGCATATCTTCTAAAGTGAGAGGATCTCTTTCTCTAAGTTGATAAGCCATTTCAGGATCAAATCCTTCAGGAAACTTGTTTAAAGCTGAGCCTTGTGGAAGTTTTAGATATGGGGGAAGTGCATTATACACACTATTGAACCTAGTGCAATAAGCTTGAACACTTTCCCCATTATTTCATCAAAGATTCCTGTAGTCCAAAATTATTTGGAGGGTTTTTCCTAACTTCCCTTTTGTTTAAGAATAACTGACGGAAGGCTTGGAGATCATTAATACTGTGAGGGCTTAATCCTTTGAACCATTTTCTTGCTTATCCCCCTAGACTCTGAGAAAATAATCTAATTTTGACAGTTTCATCATCAATCTCATTTCTATCAAGGTATTCATTCATCTTATCCACATGTTGTGAAGCAGTAGTAGCACCATTGGCATCATACACAGGTATCTTGGACTGATAATCCTGTGGAATATTGACTAAGGGTAAAGGAAGGACTAGAGGGGTGTACCAAGTTGCCATGATAGGAGGTTGTGGAAAAAGTGGGGGGTTTAAAAGTGGAAGAGGTTGAATGAGAGGGGTTTGATGGAATGGTGTGGTTTGGAAAGTGGATGTATGGATAACAGATGTGGATGGACCAACAAGAGATTTTTGAGCAGATCTAGGATTAGAGAAACCAAAATTATGAAGGAAATGTAAATCAGGCGGTGTAGTTTCTCTGCTACTAGGATGCTCACTTCTATCTTGGGATGAAGGTGGAGATTCAGAGTCTATATAAATTATATCATCAAGTGACCTGGTTCTAAATGGGTTTCTTAAGTCAACTTGTGATTGTTGTGGAGCTGTAAGATTATCTAGGAGAGAATTAGCTCTATGGAGTGATCTAACAATAGTTGAAGATGTGGCCTTAGGAGACTTCCTAAGTATTCTTTCATGGTTTTCAACTATCTCAGGAGGATTTGGATCAGGATGGCTCCTAGTATGAATTCTTTTAGAAGCCACTATGCTATGTTTTCAGACGCAACTAAACAAAAAAAGTTTAACCAAATATGACAATCTTTAGGAGGCTAAATGATCTGTAAAACCAAATAAAATTTAATCCTTAAAGTCTTCTGACTGCGTTTGTATGATGTTATGAGAGTAATGGGTTTCCTAGTGGAGCCTTAAGGTTTGTTTTGGATTGTGGAGTCACGAGGTGGAAATTTTTAGCTCTTTTGGAGGTAAAATGTTTTATGGTCCACCACCATGTTTATTTGGATACCAATCTGAAATGTTTTTGGGTTTGCTGAGTTATTTTCAGTGCTATGAGTTCTAAGAGTGTCCTAAATATATTTCAACACTTAGCTACGGTGATGAGACAAATAAAGTTTACTCTTATGGCTTAGCTAGCTGATTCCTTCAAGGTTTGATAAGCTCTTATGAGAATCCTAAGGGTTCCTTATTTTGTCACTGATTCAAATAATTTCTATCATGATTACCATTGCTTTGGTAGTGCTTGAAGAGAGCTACTTATACTGCACTGAATACTGAGTGTCTTGTTTCAAGGATTTTACTCAGAAGTCCGCCAGCAGAGTCACCAGAAATGTTAGCTCCCTATAATTTTAGCAGATTGGCAAGACCAAAACTGCAGAGAGAACATTTGAACCACTTTGGGATTCTAGGATCTAGCCCTCCTGAATCCAGAGAGGGATCTCTCTATAAAGTGCAAAGATTGATGTATCTTTAAAGTTTGTAATGTGATATTAGGCTAGTTATGAGGAATAAGGTTTTTGTTTGATTTTGGTTGGACAAAGATAAATGAAGATGAAGGAAGTATAAATGAATGGTGAAGGTGTATGAAAGTGAAAGATTGATTCAGCTAACAAGATAGGCAAGAAACAACTTCAATCCATTGGGCTATAGAGTCATAGTAGGATTTAATTGAAACAACAAGGTTCAAGAGTGGTCCATGGGGCAAGTCATCTATGTCAAAGGATCTCTTTAAAGTTGATTTTATGGAATGAAATGAAACAAAAAAGGAAGGGAATCAAATAGATGAAGAACAAAGAGAAGCCTAAGATCAATTAAGTACTTTGAAACTATCTTACTTTCGGCATATGCTTGAGAAAGACATAAAATTTATCTAAGATCAAGTAAGTACATTGAAACTAGCTTGCTTTCCATGCACTTTCAATAGAAAACATTCAAAACACAAAATAGAATAGCTTAAGATCAAGTAAGGACTTTGAACCTATCCTTCTTTCAGCATATTCCAAGGAAAAAACCTTTCAAAGCAACTGTTGGAGAATAAACTAGAGGACAGGGCTAACCATAGACTTCCCTAGCTCTACTTTACTTATAAAACTTTTCAAGACAAAATTTAAGGTAAAAAAAGAATAGTATAAGATCAGGTAAGGAATTTGAACCTATCCTACTTTTGACATACTCTTAGGGAAACTTTCAGAACAACTGTTGGAGATAAAACCAGAGGACAATGAAAACCATAGACTTCCCTAGCTCAACTCTACTTAGCATAAACTGAAAATAACATTCAGGAACAATGTTTAAAGTTTTATAAAGTAAGACATGGGCACACCAACATTCCTTAACTACTTGGACTGTATTAAATCATTCCTAAATAAACATTTGGAAGAAAACATTTAGATAAAGATTATCAGTGAAAGTAGCGTACTGCAAAGAGTAAATCCTAGATTTATATTTGCTGTTATTTATTAGAGAAAGTGGACAGAATGAAAACAAAATAAAATAAAAATTAGCAATAAGAAAAACATCACCATTGACATAGACCAGGATACCATAAATCAACTTGTATTTGATGCTTCAAACCAATTACAATCATTAAGTCCAGTGGGTCTCTATAGCTTCAAACTTTTCATATCAACTTTAGGTATCTTCAATTACACATAGAGCTTACAGCAGCTTCAGAAAACTATTTACATGCATAAAATATTCAGATACCAACCTTTGCCTCATCTTCTACAGAGGTATTTATAGAATAAATGAGGAGGTGTTATGTAAAATCAGATCTTTAGTCTCAATTAATACAATTAATGCTTCTCGACATTTGAAGGGCTCAATGCAGAAGTGTTTCTAATATTTCCTTTGTATTAATTGATTTTCATTAAGTTATTTAGCTCCTTAGGAGAATTTGTTGACTTTAATTCTCTTTGTTATCCTTGTAATAAATTTTCTGACAGTTGTAATAATTTCTTTTGATTTGAAATAGCTACTCAGCTATATTGAGGCAAATATCTTCTGTTCTGTAATAGCTATGCCTCCTTTGATTTCTGCGAGGCTATAGGTGGCTTTTGGAAGCTAGAGAGGATTCAATTAGCCTATGATGTGGCAGTGGAGGCTTCTTGGATTGATATAATTCTTTATCTTTCCCTAAAACACCTTTAATTCACTTTAGTTTTGTGTTTTAGGACAGATTAGGCTTAATATGTGTCTTCCAATCTTCATGATGTCTTTAACTGTGTATTAGGCCTTTGATAGCTGAATTTACGCCTTAATCCCTTAAAAATGTGTTAAAAACCTTTAAACAATGATTTCTACTTTGATTTTATCCTTGGATACTCATACTCTTTGTCTATGGAGTTTGGTGTGTTTTTCTTGCTTTTGCAGGCACATAGAGGGTTTTAAAATAGCATCAGTGCTCATGAGGCACGTATGAAACATGATATGGGACCCTGCAGAGTGATATCATTCATGAATAAAATCCTGGGGGATCATCATCCCCGACCTTTGATTTCTTTTAAGAACTATGTAAAAGCTTCACCACCTGCAAAAATACACAAAAAGTTATAAAATCCTGCGTGGATGGGTTAAGACTGCTTTAGAAGTTTAGGTTAGAGTGTAGCCATTGGATGAAGGCATCCAACAGTGAGGATTGCTCGCTGGGGTCAATAGGAGAGGCAGTTGGAGGGGTGAACGAAATATTAAGTCCGAGCCGTTGATGCAGTGATGATCAACGGTTGAGATCAATCTAGGATCTTATAAGGAGGAAGGGAAATGATATAGTGAAATGGCGGAAAATATAAAGAAAATCGGTGAAAAACCTCTATTGGCAGTGAAAAAAGGTTTATTGAAATTTGGGGTTGCGGAAAGATTCTGGGCCGTTGGATTAGATTAATTAATAGAGATCGACGGCAGATATCCTTTGATGAAATCTCTGGGAAGAATGGTGGAGGGTGATGGCTTAATGGTTAGGTGCAATCAAGATAGTTGGATTAAAAGAACGGATGGTGGAGATTAAATCAGAGGATGCAATATAATGGAGAAAGGTAGTTTGGTGGAAAACCATAATGGCTTTCGCGCAGATTTGAGGCGGTTTCCAAATTTGCCCAAAAAAACGCGATACACTCCACCGCCCGCCACGTTTCCTGGGGAAAACCACTTTTTCACATTTTTTCTTGGCGTTAAACCTATGGTGCAGAAAAAATGCAAAAAAGAATGCCATCTGTCGTATGGAGGGGCGCAGATCCAACGGTGCGGATCGCATGCGATGGTGGGTAATATGCGCGGGCAGAAAAGGGGGGCAGGACGAAGGTGGTTTAAATCTGGACCGTTAGATCTTGGGAATGGATGGTGGAGATCTATTGAGAGGGAAAGGTAAGTCCTAAAGGAGTTGGGCCTATCGAGTTCAATCTAGACCGTTAGATTAGAATAATGGACAACCCAAATTACTTCTTGGTGAAACGAAAGCAATACGATATGGGGGTTTCGGGTGGAGATCGGGTAAATGTGGACCATTGATCTGCAGAGATCAATGGTAGATCTTCATCGAAGAGTTTTCAACTGCGGGGATTTATGATATAATAGAGGAAGTGGGGCTTGATCTGGACCGTTGGATCTATGAAATGGATGGTCCAGATCCAATCGCAGGATCACAAATCGGCAGAGGAAAGAGGAAGGCACAAAGGGAACACGCCGTTGTGATTAAGCGCAGGCCATTAGATCTTAAGGAGATCAATGATCACGATGAATCAATGGTGTTCAATGTCGGAAGGCTATGGTGGAGGGTGATTAAATCTGGGCCATCAATTCTTGTGGATTCGACGGTCCATATTAAATCGTAGGTTTGCAATCAGAGGAGGAAAAGGGGAAGGGACAAAGGATTTTTTTGCAATGCGATGAGGTAATGACCGTCGGATCAAAGGATGATCGACAACCCTAATTAAATCAGAGATAGCATAATAGGAGGAAGCCCAGGGATGGCACTTCAGACTTTTACGCGATGCAATTAAGCGCGAGCCATCGATCTAAAAACTAGATCGACGGTGGAGATTTAGTCATGAAGGCCAAAGGGGAAATGGCGGGTTTAGAAAATGGAGCAATATGGACAGTCGGATCTGGGGGTAGTAAAGAAGATCAATGGTTGATATTCATTTAAACCTTGAACTATCGGGTTTATGAAAAATCAAAGGAAAGTCAGGTTTTTTACAAAATACAAAGGGAGGAAAAGGTTTTGGACACTTTTTTTAGTGTTTTTAGCGCCTGATTGTGGGGTCATGGTTTTGTGAAGAAAACGAAGGGTCGGGGGCTTAAAAGAAAAGGGTTTATTGCATCCTATTTTTCAAAGCAAAAGGCCAAACGAGGAAATAAGAACGCCCCGATTACGATTGTGTGATGGGGGTTTAACTCCAGGTCACAGCTCCGAGTCTTATGCGGAGAAGAGGAGCTAGAGCTAAGGCCAAATGGGCTTAAGGCCTTAGTAGAAAAATGAGTTTTTTAGGCCAAAATGAAAGATTTTCAATTCTTTTTAGGCTTTCGATAGAAGGGGAAAAAGGGGTTTTTAAACCTTCAACATGAATTTTCAAAGGTTTAAAGGGAATTTCGAGGGAATGAGAGGTAAATGAATAGTTTTATGGATGAAATGGAGAAGGAAAATGGAGAAGGGAAAAGGAGGGAAAGTGGAAATTTTTAGCAATCTTTTCCTTTGGTAAATAGCAGATTTTTTCAGTGTTATGAGGAAAACAACAGTGAAGGTTTTCTGAAGGAAAGAAAAATGTCCAGATTAAATCGCAGGTTTACAATCGGAGGAGAAAAAGGGGAACGGACAAAGGAATTTTTGCAATGAGATGAGGTAATGACTGTCGGATCAAAGGATGATCGATGACCCTGATTAAATCAGAGATTACATAATCGGAGGAAGCCCAAGGATGGCACTTCATAATTTTGCGTGATGCGATTAAGCACGAGCCGTCGATCTAAAAACTAGATTGACGGTGGAGATTTAGTCATGAAGGCCAAAGGGGAAATGGCGAGTTTAGAAAATGGAGTAACATGGACCATCGGATCTGGGGGTAGTAAAGAAGATTAACAGTTGATATTCATTTAAACCTTGAACTGTCGGGTTTATGAAAAATCAAAGGAAAGTCGGGTTTTTTACAAAATACAAAGAGAGGAAAAGGTTTTGGACACATTTTTTAGTGTTTTTAGGGCCCGATTGCGGGGCCGTGGTTTTTTGAAGAAAACGAAGGGTCGGGGGCTTAAAATAAAAGGGTCTATCACATCGGAGTTTTTAAAGAAAAAGGCGAAATGAGGAAATAAGAACGCCCCTGATTGTGATTGCGCAATGGGGGTTTAACTCCGAGTCACAGCTCCGGGTCTTATGCGGAGAAGAGGAGCCAGGGCTAAGGCCAAAGGGGCTTAAGGCCTTAGTAGAAAAATGAGTTTTTTAGGCCAAAATGAAAGATTTTCAATGCTTTTTAGGCTTTCGATAGAAGGGGAAAAAGGGGTTTTAAAACCTTCAACAGGAATTTTCAAAGGTTTAAAGGAAATTTCGAGGGAATGAGAGGTAAATGACCAGCTTTATGGATGAAATGGAGAAGGAAAATGGAGAAGTGAAAAGGAGGGAAAGTGGAATTTTTAGCAGAATTTTCCTTTGGTAAACAACAAATTTTTTCAGTGTTATGAGGGAAACAACAGTGAAGGTTTTATGAAGGAAAGAAAAACGTCAATAATACTTCAAGAACTCACAATTTGGAAATGAATTGTTTCTTGAAGGCTATAAATATCTAGCCACCATTTGATATGACAATTTTTTATAGGTGGCTAACAGAAATATCTAGACAAATAAACCTTCAAAAGAACCTAAGCAAGGAAATGATTGTTATGGTGTATGGACTAGTCATTCCAAATCTTGAACCAACTAATGATCAATATCGGCTTACCCCTAAGGACCGTAATCACCCTTCACTATATGGGGGGATTATCCCAACCCCATTTAAAATAGAAAGCTAATTTGTAACCCAAACTATTATGAATTGGAATATGAAAACAAGCCACTAGAAAAGAACTTGTAGCTCATGAGGCTGCCTTTTTCTCAAAAGTATAAATAGAATGCGAAAGGACATTTATCCCTTGAGAGAACAAATTAAATTAAAAGGCCACAACCTAAGGTAAACTTTCACCTAAAGCATTCAATTAAGTTTACTTTTGAAAAATGACAAAGATCTTATTCCCAATACTGTATTTTCAAATATCAGTATCAACCATCTACATAATTGGTATAAGTATAGGGTGTGAAATAGTAAAAAAATCCTTTGTCAATAATTGATGGGTACAAAACGATTCAATCATAAACCAAATTTAGATGCAAAATTACAATTAAAAATAATTTTTTGGAACTTTATGGAATTTATACTTTCTTATACAAGCCTTCAACAAAATCTAAAATACCCCTCTAGAACCAAACATCATTTTTGTATGGTCTTTGTTGCATGGTAGCCTTTCTCTTGCCCAAGACATGTGATATCTAATCATAGCCTCTGCACATGTGCTTTATATGGCCAGGTTGTAACTAATATCTTTTTTTATGTTCTAGGAAGGAAAAAGTTAAAAAATAGCTTGGAATTGAGCCATGGATCTCTATGGTCACTTTTCACTAGGTCGACTTACTTGGAAGGCCACACTACTGGGAAAAAATAGAATCTGCACTAGTAAGTGTGGAAAATAATTTTCTTCACTCGAAATATTTTAACGATATTAAATTCAAGAGTTTAGATATTGATCAAATTTTTCTTGAGCTGATAGTGAGGAAATCATGCATAATTTGTGTCCGTGGAATGAGGATTTGAGATATTTATCAAATTTTTTCTTGGGCTGATAAAGTGGTTATCATGTATAATTTATGTCCACAAACGGAGGCTCAAGTTCACTAGGTAACCATGGAATTAAACATATTTTCCAAATGGATTAACAAAAACATTGGAAATACTCGCAATTACAAAATATAAAGTTATAAATATAATTTAACACATGCCCAGCAGAGGTCAAATGGAGTAAGTCTAACTTGATCAAACTTGGTAAAACCAATTTTGACTCAAGAATATGATGAAAAAATCATTTAGGGTCTTATTAGAGTTAAACTCAATAACTCACAAGTTTGATTCAAAATCCTAGTAACTATGCTTCAATGATACTTTAGTGGGCGGGCTTCTCCTAAATCACCCCCGCTTTCAAGTACTCTTTAGATGCTCCCAATCACTTCCTACTATCTAAGTAGGATATGAACAAGGTGATTGGAGAGGATCTATAGGAAATACATCCAGGTCAGTTGAATCACATCCTCTGAGTGTATTAGACACAACATGGCTTTCTAGTTGAGCACTTCATGCAGTTTAAAGAGATGAATGTAAAACCTACATATACATGGAAAAATTTGTTGCAGACCTTCAAGATCCATTTTGGACATTTTGAGTAGGATCTCACTCAGTTTGGATTGAAACCAATCACCAAATTTGATGCCTTAATGAGACTTTCTAGCTATGACACTTGAAAAAAACTAAGTCAAAGGAGCATATCCTATCTAGATGTCCTATTTTTGAGAACTAGAATTGTTAATACATTACCAAGAATCAGGTGCCTCCCTCTCTACTTTCTTCTATTATCCATACCAACAATCCATAACTACTATTCATAAGGAAAATTTTCAAGACTAGATCACCATCCCTATAGGGACCCCCAAATAGTCTCCTTTGATTGTGATATTATTCAAGATGCTATGGAAGTCCTCCAATAGTGATTCCTCAACTTCTTGTTGAGTAATGTTCAGTATTTGTACAAGAAGATGAAAGTTGATATTGTTTTTCCAAATATTATCACATTAAATCTACCTATCAAAGCTACTCCATAGTTTTAGAAATCAAAGAAGTTGTTAGTATTTTTGAAAAATGGGTTTGTAAGTATGCAGCTCAAATCCATATACCTTTAACTACATCATTAAAGGATTGTGTGATAAAGGTAGGACAAAATAAGCTTCAGAGTTTTACAAAGATATGATCTACAAATGATTGTTTCCTAATAATCACATTTATAATGAGTTTGTCAACAATATTTCACTCGAAGGAAGACTACATGATGCCACTATATCTATTGAAGACATGGTAGATCATGGCATGGTGCCTAATTAAATCACTTATAGGATTGATATAGATATGAATTGTAATAAAGGCAAGCGGTGGGAAGCCTCTAAACTTCTTTGTGACCTTCATGATAAGAGCCATTTCCTTGATGAGTTACCTTACAGGAGATTGGATAATGACTTCAATTTTTTGAGCATGCAAGGGTTGAATTTAATGAGATTTGAGAGTTTCCCTGTTAAAGTTTGTAGGTTGGGAGGTACTCCACATCCTTGGGTACTTGGCTTTTGTGAGTTGGCAACACAAAATATCATTATGGAAAAAATACCCAAGCAAGCGGTTTTGCACCCAAAGTTGCGAGAAAAAAACCAGGCATGATTTTGGAGGTCTGACCATGGTTATGTGTGGCACCCTTAATTTAGAAAGGGGAAACTAATGAAATTTGCAACTATGGGAGAATTTTTCAAATTAAGGAAAATATTTTTGTATTTATATAAGTGGGATAAATGACATAAAATTTCAAGTCGGCTTGGTTTGTAGACATTCTCTTTAAGGGTTGGTTGTTGCACCCAAGTATTATATAAATAGAAGAGACTTTTGACTTCATTTGGCACATCACAAGATAATAATTTTTGAAGTAACCACAACCTTTAGGAGCCTTATGAAAGGATGAAAGAGCTAAGTTTCTTGTGTTTTTTTCTATGATTGGTACATGCCAAGTTTACGAAGTTGGTGGTTGAGGTTGAGGGTAGTTTTTTCCTCACTTTTATAATGTAATTCTCTATGAATTAGGATAAACATTTTTGAACATGTTACAGGAGGGTCAAAACCATATATCGAATATGGATAGAGGTAGATAACCTTTGAACAACATCATGTATAGGCCGAGTTATAGTGTAGTGAAGGGAGGCTTGAAGAGGAATGGTTACACGAGTTTTGATGGAGATTTATAGGCCGAGATATGGGATATTTTATTGTTGTACAAGTTCCATAACCAAAGGGTTGAAAACTAAATATTTGGTGCATAGTCTGAGGAGAATTAAGGTAGTGGAAGTCATCCGTTGTAGAGGTACGTTTGTTGTTCTTCCATTTTGATGTGTTTCTAGGTGGTGAGGTATTTTGGAAAGTTTGTGTGGATGGCTTAAGAAGAGGTTGGAGGGATATTGGAAGTTACCCTATCGTGCCTCAAGTTAAGTCCTTGAGAAGGACTACAAGGCTAGTAGGATAGGTGGAGTTATTGGATATTAAAGGTTGATCCTTTGAAGGAGAAAAGGGAAGCTAAGAGGGCTTATTGTAAAGCCCCAGTTCACTATATTGCAAAGGTCATATTTAGTCAAAAGTAGGCAACCTCCATTTCCTTAAGACTTGTCTTTTGTGAAGAAATAGTGGAGGAAGTAGTGGGTAGAAGGAAAACCCTATTTTTTGACATCCTTGATGGAATAAGGAGAAAATAGAGGGTAGATTTGGTTGAGCCTATGTTTAGTGACCTAAAGGAGTTGTGTTGATTGCTAGAGGCATATTTTTCAGCTGAAAATTGGGAAGCAAAAGAATCAACATATGTGTTATGAAGCAAAATGACCATCACTACATCAGTAAGTAGGTCAGTTGCACTTTTATCACGACAAATTGGTTATCATATATTTTTGATACCAAGCCCTCGCATTGTCTTGTATCAAGTTGATTTTAAAGGGTCGTGATCCTTAGTATGGGAGCCCTAGACTATTGTATTAAATATCGTTTATATAACAAAGTTGGGTTGGAAATTTTTTTGTCTTGTGTATGTGTTGATTCATTCCCAATGTTTTCCAATGTGAAAAGTAGTATTTTTGTGGAATTTGGGTGTGTTTGTGTCAGAGATTGTAAGAACCAAACCAAATTATTAAGTGCCATGGAAAATTAAGAATTCCCAACTAGAGAGACCATCAATGGTATCATGCATAAGTTGGGAATGTTTCTGAGGTTCAAGTATCATTTTCCAAATTTGGGAATGTTTCTAAGTTTCAAACGATCTATCATGTAATGTATTCATTTTACCTTTTAATATATGCCTTTTTTCTTGTGGTGAAAGCATGCACATGTAAACACATGCCCCCACATGTATGTGTGTTGTGAGAGAAAAAAGATGGGCCAACTTGAATGGTTGGGTACTTTAAGTTTCATGCAAAATGTTGAGATTCATTTATTGGGAGGTACTCCAAACCCTAGGGGACAGGGTTGTGGAGGAATTGACATCAAAAATTCACTTGTGGGCTAAGAACCCAATCTTGGGGATTTTACATCCAAAGGATTGGTCCCAAAACCAAGAAGATATTTGATTTTTTGACCCTTGGATATGGAATAACACCATTAAAGGAGCAAGGGGAATATTCAAGCACCAAGAAAGGAGCTCCAGAAGTTGAGATAATAATTTTTGAATATTTTTTGTGGACTTGTAGCACAAGAAGAAAGTTTTCCTTGACTTAGGATAAGCCGTTAAGGGAAATATGTTTCCATGAGAAGATTCAAATATATAAGAGTGCGGAGGAGCCTCATTCTCACCTAGACAAGTGTTAATCATCATAATAGGAGAGAATTTGAAGTAGCCAGAACTCAAGAGGACAAGGATGACGCAATAAGAGGTTAGTTTTTGAATCTATTTGTGTCCATTATAGGTCTAAGTTAGAGAAGAGGGCTAGCCACTTGGGAAAAGGTCTGATTTGTGAATGTTGGAGAGTTAAACTCTTCAAGGAGCAAGGTTCAAGATTTTTTTTTATTGCAGGTAGGGCCTAAGCCCTGTAGTGGTCTGTTTGGAGGTCAAAATTTTTGTTTTGAGGATAAAAAACAACTAAGAAAAGTTTTATGGGAAGGATTATTATGATGGTAGATAAGGTAGTCTGTTAGGGAAGGATTTCAACACAATTTTAGAAGATAATTGAGGCATTATGGAGGGTTGTTGTAGGGAAATAAATAGGCCAAAAATATTAGGTTTGAAGAGTGCACAGGGCTATGACAGAGTAGAAGAAGAAGGTGTATTCAAATTAGAGGTAAGTTTTCTCTTAAGTTGGTGTTCTGCTAGATGGTTGATTGTCCTAGTTTAAGACATAATTGGAGAAGTCAAAAGGAACATTTTTTGTGAGGGTTGTAGTGGCTTGCTCCAAGCCCTAAGTAAAATTTCTTGAAGGAGAAAAAGAAGTTGTTAGGATGGTAAAATAAGAGAGGATAGGAGTTGACTCTTTGAAGGGAAAAATAATGAATCTAAGGGTACCATTTCTTGAGCCCAAGTTTACTGAAGAGAATTATATCTTGCAGTGATAGAGGGAAGACCTCCATGACCTAATTTTCCTCATTGGAGTGGCATAGGAATTAAATAGAGAGAAAAATTCCCTAAGAGCTAAGGAGCGACAATGGATAGTATAGTAGTTTTTCACAAGAGGAGTTGTGAAAAAACTGAAAGAAGACCCTATGTGTTGATTCATTGATGGAATAATGATGAGACAGAGGGAAAATTGGAGCATTGTGTTTAGTTACCTAAAGCAAAAAGATCCATTAATAGAGGGAGAGTTTCAGATTGGGAGCAGAAGGAACAAAAAATGTGTTCAGGGTACAACTAAAGGGAGATGTGAAGCACACTCAATCAACCAGTCCATTAGTTGTATCTTGTTTAGGGTATATTGGTTTTCTTAATTGTTGACACCAAAACCTAGCTTGTATTCTTGTATCAATGATTATATGAGGGCCATGATCCATGGTATGGGAGCCCTAGGTTGTTGTATTATAAATTGATAATATAATGAAGATGGGTTATTGAAGAATTGTAAAAAATTATATATTTGCACACCTATTGATTTACTGTTATTTGTTCTACTTTGAAAATTAGTTTGTTGTGGAATTTGAGTTGGTTGTGTCAGATATTATAAGAGCCTAACCTAGATTCTCTAGTGTCATGGAAAAACATGGTATCAGAGCTACTTTGTGTAATATCCCGAAATGGAAATCAACAGCTTTTACACCATTGAATCAATCCTTTTGTCGGAAATATGAACACAGCTATTTCAGAGATGGAATGAGAGGGATTTTACCAGTTATTTCACCTCTAAATATAGGATGAGAACCATAGGCTTCCTGGCCCTTACTCAAACTTTTCCTATAGCTATGCAAATATCTCTTCCTTCAGGAAGATCTTGCTCAAAAGATATGAGCTACAACAACATCTGAACTCTAATCAGTAGCAACAACAATTAAATAATGCTCATGAAATGTGAGAAAAGTGTAAATCTAATTTATAATCTACATCAACAAAATATATACAAACTCCTTGAGGAATATGCCTCTCAAGGTGAGCCTAAATCAGCCTCAAAGGAAGATGTACATGCAATAGAGAACACAAGCTGCTACATAACCCATCAACTCTATAAATGCGTAGTATATAAGGGAAAATGACTGCAAATATGTGTAAACACAAGGATATAACAATATTAGCTTAAATAAAGAAGGGGAGTGAGATCTCAACCCCATAAAATACAGGGCAGCAATCCTTTAACAGGATTGGCTGAAATCTATACAAGAATGATAAATATACAAAATGCTGGAGCAGCTAGGAAGCTACAGAAACTCAAATACAATAAAAAATAGGAGAAGGATGTAGATGCTTCAACCAATGTAGAAACCTCCTCCAATTATCTCCTAAGTGAAAGGCTACTCCTCTCACTGAAGATTTCACCCTCTAGTGCACCATGTGAACTCCTCTTGCAAACCCTCTCTGAAAATAGCATTGTAAGAGGAAGGGACTGCACTGGGAATGAGAAGAAACAATGGCCCAATGCCAAAATATGAAATAGAAGCTCCGGGATCTCCTTTGCTAATCTCTTAGAGAAAGAGATGGCTCCTTCCTCTACAAAACAAGATCTAGAAATGAGTGATAATGTTCCCTCACTGCAACACCAGCAACTCCAGTGTTTCTGCCTAACAAAATAACATAGTAGTTGAAGATGAATGCTTTGGACTCAAGTCAAGATGTGAGGAAGATGAAGAATAGCTCCTCCAAGGCCTCCCAAGGAAGAGAAGGAAACTCCTGAACAAGAATCTCCCCTGTGCTAAGCAGCACAAGCTATCTCAGTTAAACAACTGAAGAGAGCTGCAAATCAAAATTTTGAAGCATGAAATGAACAATGGCTCTCCTTCACTTTTTTATGCAAGGAGTGCTTCCCTGCCATGGACCCCACTCACCTTAGGGTTTCTCTCATTTCAAATTTCCCTCCATCAAAACTGGGCAGTCTTCTTGAGCAAGCTTCTCCTCCTAGCCACGTTGTTGACTTGGTCAACCAAGGCCTATTTTACTTGCTTTTGGCCCTTTTCACATTAGGGACTGCCAATTTTAGCCACTTAAGTGACTCTTTTCACCTTAGGAGAGTTTATTTTGCTGCTACATGGGCTCCCTTACCCATTTTATTCATTTTCTTAGCATAAAAGAAAAATTAATGTTCCAAATACTTTATTGAAAAATTTGGAACATTACACTTTGAAGGGTCGGTGAATCAGAATTTTCACAATAGAGTTGCTTAGAGGGAGTTGAGATTGTATAGAGCATGGACCAAAGGATTCAGATGAAGACATAAATATGTGGTCTTAACTAGCTTGGCAGAGACATAGGTTGGGATTTGTAGTGGATTGGTGTTGAACCTGGTGAACAATAATTTGTTGTAGGGCAGATTACTAATCATGGACCTTCTTTGTCTTTCTATGGATTGTTGGGACATCTCAAGTATTTCTTTGGCATGCTCAAGATTGGTATGATCAATATTGCTTCATGTGATGGACTGGATGTTAGTAGTATATTTTATTCATTGGATCGTGATGTTGCACATCCGATATTGGAGGCATATGCACCAATTGTGTTTGATCTAATTGGATGATTTCTTGCAGAACTAGGTTGCAATGATTATGGCCAATGTTTGAGAAAAAATTGAACTAACCTTATAGGACATTATATTAGTAGTGATTCGCGCCAGTGGATATTGTGTAGACTAAAAGGGATTCTAGTTCCAAAGGGATAATCCCTATGGAAGTATTGGGGTATTTAGGTTCAGATAAGATGAGGAATAAGAACTACTGAGATAACATGGTTCATTCATTCTACAGAGTATGTTTCATTGGTGGATTCCAGATGGGGTAGTGTCACGTGTGATGATGGTGGAGACTTCCTAGTGTTGGAAGTACCTCCCTCACTAAGAGAGAGTGTTGATATTGGTAGCTTGGGAGGTACTCCAAACCCTGGGGGACTAGATTATGGATGAATTGTCATCTCAAAGTCACTTGTGGACTAAGAACCCAATCATGGGGGTTTTGTACCCAAAAAATTGGGCCCAAAACGAAGAAGATATTTGATGATTTGACCCTTGGAGCTAGAAGAGAAACCTTAGAGGAGAAAGGGGTATCTTCAAGCACCAAGAGAGGAGGTATAGAAGTTGAGATAATAAATTTTGAATATCTTGTGTGGGATTTTGGCACAAAAATAAAGTCATCCTTGATATAGGACATGCCCTTAAGGGTTATATGTTGCCAAAAGAAGATTAATATATATAAGTAGAGTGAGGAGGAGCCTCATTCTTGCCTAAAAAGGTGAAAATAATCATAAAAGGATAGAATTTGAAGTAGTCACAGCTTAGGAGGACAAGGAAGAAGAAATAAGGCAGTGGTTTTTGGGTATGTTTGTGTCTATTGTAGGTATGAGTTAGAGAAAAGGGCTAGCCACTTGGGAAAATGTCCGATATGTGCATGTTAGAGACTTGAAATCTTCAAGGTGCAAAGTTCGAGAGTTTTTTTGGATTGAAAGTAGGTTGAAGTATTGCAGTGGTTTGTTTGGAGGACGAAAGGTTTCTTTTGAGGGCGCAAAATATCCAAGAAAACTGTTGTGGGAAGATCACATAAGATAGCAGATAAAGCAGGATCTCAAGGGAGGGTTCCAACATAGTTTTAAAGGAGAATTAAGGTAATATGGAGGGTTTTTGCATTGCCCTAACCAGTATGAAAATATCAGGTCTAAATTGTGCACAGGATCATGAAAGAGTAGAAGAAGAAGGTGTCTTTAAATCAAAGGTAAGTGTTCTCCTAATTTGATATTTTGTTAGATGGTTGATTGTCCTAGTTTAGGGAAAATTTGGAGCAGTCAAAAGGAATAGTTTTTGGAGGAATTTAGTGGCTTTCTCCAATCCCTAAGTAAATCCTCTTGAAGCACAAAGAGAAATTGTTAGAAATAGAGGTTATGAGTTGACACTTTGAAGTACAAAAGAAGGAAGCCACATGGAACAATATATGAGGAGAAAAAATGGGTAGTCCATGAGTTGTTCACAAATGAAGTTGTGAACAACTCAAAGAAGACCCTATGTGTTGATTCTTTGATGGATTAATTATAATCTAGAGGGAATATTGAGGAGCCATGTTCAGTGACCTAAAGGGGCAGGATCCATTGATAGACACAAAGCAGCAGATTGGGAGAAAAAGGACCAACATATGTGTTCAAGGTACAACCAAGGGAAGTTGTGAATCACACTACATCAGCTAGTCAATTAGTTGCATCTTGTTCAAGGTAGATTGGTTGTAACAGTTGTTGACACCAAAACCTATTTTTTATTCTTGTATCAGTGATTGCATGAGGGCCATGAACCATGGTACAAGAGACCTAGACTATTGTATTATATATTGATAATATAATGAAGTTGGTTTATTGAAAAATTGTAAAAAATAATTATTTGTGAAGGTGTTGGTTTACTGTTATTTTTTATTCTATGAAAAGTAGTTTATTGTGGCATTTGAGTTGGTGGTGGTAGAGATTCTATTACTCTAAGCTATATTCTCCAATGTCATGGAAAAAAAACACAAAATGCCTTGGGGTCAATTCCATAGGCTCGTTTTTTTTGTTGTGTTCGTCACTAAATGTCCCTATTAGGTCAAGAGTCTTCAAGTTAGCACTAACTGGTTTACACAAGGCATGATCCAAGAAATGAAAGGAAATGCCCAGAGGTTTCCCAGAAAATTTTATTTGGAATATATATATATATATATATATATATATATATATATATATATATATATATATATATATATATATGTATATATATATATAGTGTGTGTGTGTGTGTGTGTGTGTGCGTGTAAGTGAGAGAGAGGGGGAGAGAGAGAGAAATTGAAAACTTCTCCATCTCAACAATTGACTAAATAGACATCAAATGCCAAGGAGAAATAGGTAACAAAATATATTCCAAACTAGGTTTTTTTTTAACCTAGAGTTTCATTTTTGGAGGTTGTGTAATTGACCATGGGTACAATCTAATTTCACTAGATATTCAACGGAAATATTATTCCTTTCATTCATACATTAAAGCAACATAAGGTCATTTGAAAAAGATAAACCATAAATCATTAATATGGAAATACAAACTAAATGCATTGACATATTGACTCGATATTATCTGCAATTTATTGCTATAGAAAGTTTGGTTCTTGAGATAATGAATTACTTAATTGTTGAAGAGAACTAAGTAAAATCCATCCACCAATACATGAAATTGCTATGAAAGTGTGTACCTCTCCCATCAGAATGTGGTTTTCTAATAAGCATAGAGTTTTAGTTAAGCCCTCATCTTTACTAGCACAGAAAATAATAATAATGAAAAAACGAAAAAGAAAAAAAATTCATCCCGACTGAAAAACAAATATAAAATGTAGTCTCTAACTTCTACTTGACACTCAGCCAATCCTGTATGTTTTTATTATTTTTGGTTATTGTGCACAAATATAACTAGAAACAAAGGAGAAGATAATTCTATTACTCCTCTTAATTTTCTCCATTTCTTCCATTTTTAAACTTGAGAACATTTAAGTGATGTCAAATCAGGTTGAGCGCATTAATAACAATGAAAGAAAGATACACAAGCATGGAAATATTTACCAATGAGGATTTATTGATTAAATATTGAGATTATTGCATTGGGAATAGATGGGGAATGCATTCAACATTGTCTTATTTGGCATCTCTTCCAGAAAATCAAGTGTAAGATCTACTATGTTATCCCTTGGCATTTCGTCCAGAAAAATAAAGTGTAAGCTCTATTATGGTGTCTCTTGTTAGCATGCAACCAAAATTCCATTACAAGGAGGCTTCATATCATAAAATAAATAAATAAGACGTGAAGGGAAAGTGAAAAATGACATGTTGGTATCTTACCAGTCAAGAAGCTTGACAGGAATTGAAGATCAAAAATACATTAGATGAGAGATAGAGAGTTCATTCATACCTAGAGTTCTTTTGAGCCACCATGACCAATTTATATGCCTCAGCCAAACTATGGTGTTGATGTTGTAATCACCTGCTCCTTCACCATCTCTCCCTTCCATTCCCTTTGATGCTTTTTCTCACCCAATTTCTACCAAACCCTAATAGACTCAATACCAGTTAATTGACAGAAATCTTGCAAAGAACAAAAAAAAATTGGGACCGCCTTGTTTCGATCCTCTCATGGTATTTACTCACTCTGCATGTTTCAAACCTCCCGCAAAAGTGATTAGAAACATGTAATAACTCCACATAATCCAATCCTCCATAGCCAGAAATACCACGTTCCCATGTTGCGTTCTTGACAGAGCCATTAATACCACATGCCCATGTTGCATACTTGATGGAGATCTGTGAAGAAGAGTTTCATTCAAATATCATCCCCTCAATTCTAAAAGCCCAAGATTGTGGAATTCCATTCAATATCTAAATCTTATGCTATTTTCTTGGTTACATATCTTTCTAAGTTATTTCAATTGCAACAAGTGTGTTGGCGCCATAGTGTGTAAATGAAATTTTTGTAGTGAAAACAATTGGAAGGTTATAACAAGTGTGTTGGCACCATAGTGTGTAATGAAGTTTTTGGAGTGAAAAAAAAATATAAGTTTGGTTTTTATTAGGAATAAAATAAGATGTAAATTTTATTATTAAAATTAGGGAAACAAATTATTTAGAAATCAACATGAATATTGGATTTTATATAAATTAAGCCAAGATCAATCAATTTATTTGAATAAATAAAAGATTAGGATGAGATTTCAAAGTAGAATAGTTTCTGTCATTTTTTGGTCCAACCCTCACTCATGAATGATGTAAAAATATCTTCTTATAACATATCCTCTTCCCTTTTGGATTACAAAACCATTGACCTAATATTAATATAAATTGAAACCTAAGACCCTCATCCCCTTCAGATGTAATCCCTTCTAGTTCTCAAAGAGGCTAGAGGACATGATCGTATTTGAAAGCAAAGAAGTAGTTGCCTCACTCTTTTTTGTTTAGGAATATATATTGGAACATGTAAACCTTACTTTAAATAGTTAGGCTAAGAAAATTTTGTGGCTCCAATAATAAAGAGAGGGTAAAAGATGTTAGTGGAGATATATGGATAGAATGAAAAATAAAAAGTACCACTCTTCATGGAAATAGAAGGCTTGAAAATGAATCAAGTTATCCTCACAAATCAAAAGGAAGAACAATATCGACGTCTCAAATCCATGAGTGTGTGTATAAGCATAATAAATTATAATAATAAATTATTTAACAATAATAAAAAATAATAATGTACGTAATTAAAAATATAGAAACAACTTGATATCCAAGGAAAAAACTAGTATCCTTAGTTCAATGGATATGACCTTGATAATAAAAAATGTAGGTATGCATGAAAAGTTAAGTCTTCAACTAAAGGAAATGTGTCCTCTACTAATTTACCAACACCTCTCCTTAGAAGTATTCTTGATAATATATTTTATCCAGCTATAATCCCACTCCCATTTTGGATAATTTGACACCTTTAACTTTAATTCCCTGTAAATGTAATAAAATTATATAATCTTGAAGATTATAATCAAATCCATAACTCTAATCATCCATTGATCCAATAAAGGTGTGTTTAAGGACGTATAACCTTTCAGCTAATCTATAAAAATCTTTGAATACATAAAACTTGTAAGTTTATATTGTTGAAGTGATGCCTCTGTTTTTGGGTCTACCATTTCTTTAGAAAGAAAAGTTAAAAATTTGATAGGGTAGTCATTTAGTGGTTCAGTGGCCCTAACCCCTAATCCAATTGCACGTTTTTCGGGTCATATAATTTTGACCAACCCATGGCTCAAGGCCATTTGTGAGGGGTTGAAAAACTCTTCATAGGGTTCTCTAGCTTTTATTTTGGTTTCCATTTCATCCTAGAGATCGGAGAAGGACATGCAATGTGTTAGGTTTTTTAGAGGTTTTAGAAGTTACAACTTTCTCTGATTTTTTTTTTTTCTTATCCTTCATCTCAAGTGCCATTGGCCTTGCCCTCCTTGGACGAACAGGTGAAGGAGAGCTTTGCCTTGACGACGAAGGAAGGTCAAATTGATGTTGAGAATATCTTAATCCATTTGTAGTGTTAAAATTTAGAGAAAAAAGGGTATTCATAATTTCAACATTGTAGATGTATTTAGAGGCCCCTTATCTCTAAATTTTAACACTACAGATGGATTCAGAAACCCCTGTAGTGAAATGAAACACTTCAGTATCAAAATTGCAATTTTCCATTTCCGGAGTGACACAATTAAAAATTACTAACATAAATGACTAATTCTTATACTTGTTATACTTATTATTTGGTCATATTTTTATTCTTGGACTAAAGTAGTCATTTACGTTAATCATTATTAATTTTGTCACTTATTATCTAGTCATATATTTTATTCATGGAATAAATTAGTCATTTCATATAGTCACTTTTAGTTTGGTCACTTATTATCTAGTCGTATATTTTATCCCTAAACTAAATTAGTCATTTTTACTTCAGTCACTTAAAATTGCTAAAATTTAGTAGTAATTCACTCGAAATAATTATGGTGACTAACTTTTTTAGTCACGTATTCACTAATTTCATCATTTTATACTAGTGACATATGTTTCCAGAATATATGGACCCCTTGACTCCAATGAGATGAGTTCCAAGTTTGTGATTCACATGATTAGTCGATGATAGAGGAGCATTAAGAATAATCTCGTACAAGGTACCCGCTTGAGAATAGATCAAGTCAAGTTGATGGCCATGAAATATAGATTTATCCTCTATTTGGGCTCTTATCTTTGCCACATCTTCAACAATCCTAGGCAACATGAACTTAATAAACCACTCATGTAATAAATAATCAGGAAACTTGGTTTGGAAGAGACTTCATACAAAAATGACATGAATTTGGTAAAAGGATTCCCATCATACAAAAATGCATTATTGGGTATAGTCACACTCCCTATAGAGATACCAACACCCATCACAGGGCCCAAGAAGCTATATGTGACTGAGAAGTTTGACCCTCCTACATAGGACATAGGTATGGTAGACATGGTTGATCTAGAAACTTTTCTAAATATAAATGGATATGATTTGGTTGCTAATGTGGAGGTACCCATAGTGGATGTACTATATGGAGGAAAAGAGTATCCTTGGATATTATTCCATAATGAGGAGAATGGGTTATAAATGGATGTGGCAGGAACACGAACTATGGTAATTGAGGTATATGTAGATGTGATAGGTGGAATACAATTAGCCACTACAGGTGTGGACATAGTAGGTCCCATTTGGGAGGTATATTTTTTATCTATAAAAAAATGGTTAAAGAACTACATAAAGATCTATGCCCCCACCTAGAGAGATGGGTGTAGAGGTATGGTGATGAGGTGGAAGATTATGGTAAACCACCTGTTAAATAGAAGTTTCTACCCCTTGAGTAGCACCTAAAGTGACCCGAGATAAAGGTGTATTTATGGTCAGGTTAATTCTACGCCTACAATTAAGTGAACCCTCCTCGTATGGAGAAAGGCCATCAAGTATACGAGATTGACGGAAATTAAAATCTTCCATAATGGAACCCAAAGGTGACACAAGCATGAAAAATTAAAATCGTAAGGCCACTAGACACAATTGAACAACACACATTATAAAAACCCTAAGGAAACACACATGCAAACCAGAGTGAAAAGGGATCCTCCCATAGCTAGATCCTGGTTAACGAATTCCAAGGTCAACTTTGAGGAGATGGTTCAGATAATTACAAAATTCTCCTACCTAATGTCTCTTACACAAAAAATCAAGTTCTCTTATTAGTTGTGGAGCACCCCTGAGGAGAAACGAGTGATTTATGACAGATTTTTGCCCCAGATACAACAAGGATGACCCCGTTGCTATCACCCATGATAGTATAATAAGACAATGGGAAATAAGGATACCACCACCAACAACTCATCATGGGGGGGAATTTTCAGTTGGATCTACACTCAAGGGCATCGTAGATGACCTTGAAGCCTCTCAAAAGAGACCCCCAAGTAATATGTTTAGATCACACCACCAAGGCCAAACAAAGTGGGGTAGATCACTTCTTTGGTCCCAATGTAGCCTCTTGATTGAACCTTATGTGAGAAGGTATTCCTAGGTGTATTTCATTGAGAGTGGATTCTCTCTCCCTAGCTCATGATAGTAGGCTTTTTTATGGTCTTGAAGAGTTTACCTTTCTCCCTATTCCAAGAACCTAGCCCGAGGTATTGTGTGTTTGATACCATAGAAAATGAAAAATATCTAGTTCATTACAATTATGTGTTTATTTTATGGTTGTTTCTTAATTCAAGGGTGTGGTGGATAAAACTTTATGTTGTTATGACTTGTATTTTTCAAATAAACCATGCATGATTTTTTATGTGCAAGTATTGATTTTGATGAATCCTATATAAATACGGGTGAGGATATTTTCCTTTCATTTGAAAGTATGCAAATAGTCCTTTATCACTCTCATTTAACACTTAGACACATAAACAAAATAAAAAACAAGCTACTAATGTGCAACAAGAAAAATAAAAAGGAAATAGTCCAAATACCTGCTCAAAAAACCAAAACACTAATCTGCAAGCAAGTACGCACTAAGAGGTAAAAAACCAATAAGAATCACACTCACAAGCAAACAAATTAAAATGGGTTTCCAAGACAATGATGCTAGAGAGGTATTTGGTCACCAATTTCTTTGATGGGAATCAAACCCAAGATAGAGTTCAAAACCCTAATAAAAAAATAAAATATACTAATTAAAATAAAATCTAGAAAATTACATAACAAGCAAGTAAAAAACCATGGATATGAAAGTATACTCCTCGTGGGCATACAATAGCACCAAAAAAATAAAAATAAAAATTGAGTGAAACCCTTTGGAAGAAGGCTTCAACACTCTGTGCATGAAAAAATTGAGCAACAAAATCAAAACAAAACTCTTTTGTAGTTTTATCTAAGCACCATAGGAGCTTTCAATGCCTTGGTTACAAATAGAGCTAAGAAACAGAAGGGAAAAACACAGAGTTAGATTTTTTTAGCAGTAAGGTTTCTCATCCAAGTTGATTTTTGGACTTAAGACTATTGCAAATTATATTATAAACTTAAAAAAACACTGCAAAAAATAAAAATGAAGGCTACAAAAATTTTCCCATTGGGGTCTTCCTAGTGGATTCACCAATTATGTTATGGATAATTTTTTCCCATTGTAGAGTGTTTCTTTAGATCCAAAAAAATTGCTAAGGTTCTACCCAAACAGAGGGGGTGTGAATTAAGTGTACTATAATGCAAGGAAAATTATCCCATGGATACAAGAAAAAATTCACAAAGAAAGTGGAGAATTTTACCTTTCCTATCATAGGGAAATAACTCTCTTTCGCGCTACAAAAATGTAGGATATCTCCCATATATCTTAGCTCTAACTCCTAATTCTAAATATTTGCACACAAACAAGAAACCAAACCACTATTTTCTGCAGCAAAGACTAGTGGATGCATACACATAAATCCAAGACAAGCATGTAAACATTAATGGAAAACATGAATGAAATTGGGGGAAGCTTTATCACTTTTCATTAATACCAATCAAGTGTGCATACTTGTGCCTTCTATAGCCTCTGTTCGAGTCACCTCCTCACCAACACTCACTAATATCTAGACCTATTCATGCACACTTATCATGGAATTAGACTATATGTCATAATTTTGGTAGCATTTAGACAATATAACTTTATCCTCCTTTGTGACTTATGGAGAGATTGTTTTTATAAGTTTTTCTCAGAACTGAACACATTGAATCTAGACACCTTCTTGACCGTGTTTGGTGCTTTGATCCTTATCCACTCATAGTGATCAAATATGACCTGATCAAGCCTTATCCATTAAAGATATTTTGAGGTAAAAAATGGGCCTAAATATATATATATGTATATATATATATATATATATATATATGTATATATATATATATGTATATATATATATATATATATATATATATATATATATATATATATATATATATATATATATATATATATATGACCAAAATCAGCTTTATAATAACTAATAAGATTCAAGATGATGATGTCAAACATGGGCGATGATTCACCATTTTTATAGTAAAAAAAATTAAAAAAAATATTTCAACTGGTATTTTCAACTTATCTCCCTACAATTTTACTCAAATTTCGAGCGGGAGCACTCATTGGATGAAAAAAATTTAATTATTCATCCAAGGAGCACCCATTTTGCATACCTTTTATGAACCTTGTTACACCAAAAAATTACAAATATATGAAAATGTTATTGCATTCATAGTTTTTCATGTATTTCTCATTTTTCATGTAATAGTGTTAGGTCCCTATATTACTAGCATATTCCCTTATTTTTGTTAGTGTAGCCCCCTTATTGTTAGTGTTGTACCCTTTTAGTCCCCATATTGTTGTTATTGTGCCCCATAAAATCACACTATTTCTATTATTGTGCCCTTACATTATTATTGTTAGGTCGGCTAGGATTATATTGTGACCCCATGGACTCCTATATATGTAAAGGAGGTTTTTTCATTTGTATCATCAAGAATTGTTCATTTATATAATTTAAAGGAATTTTCCCCATCGAAGAGGCATATTTATAAGTCGTTGATCTCTTTTTTCTTCTATTTTATGAGCTAGTTTCATAACAATTGGTATCAAAACTTTTCTCCATAATTTTTTTCTGTAAAGTTTTAGAAGATAAAAAAAAACACATTTGTGAAGAAATACTAAGGAAATTTGTGTAAAAATTTTAGATCTTGGTTCGCAATATTGTCGAAGATATGATCTGTGGAAGTTAGGGTTTTTGTAGGCTCTCAAATTTCATTTGAAAGAGGTGACCTTGGGAAAATCATCATAAATCTCTCTATGAGCATCGGATTGGAATTTTGTAATACGTAGCCGAAATAAGATGGACTGTAGTTTAGGTTGTATTTATTTCAGAGTCGAAGGAGGAAATAGTGACATGTGGTACACCATACAAGTTCACTCTGCTGAACTAGTCTATAATTAGGTCATTGTGGGATATTGGGGATAACTTTGCCTTGAAGAATCCAAACTAGGTCGGACCTATGGAAATGGAAATAAGATTCATAGGGCTACTAAAGGACCAAAGATAAAATATTGGGGGTCCGAAATTACAGAGATACATCATTTTCAATATGAAGCTCCTCAAAAGAATGAAAAAAGTTATTTATTTTTTTCTTAAATTTTGTAAGTCTTGTTTGAAAATCAGATTGAAGTGATTCCAAGGGAATATTGAAGCATAGATATCAGTATTGGGTTATAAAATTCCCGCTAAAAATAATTCAACACCCATTAAGCCCTCATAAGGCTCTACTATGAATCATGAAGAGGAAAAAGTGCAACATGATATATCAAAATTACAAGACCAAGTTCAACAAATTTTGCTCTCGCAAAGGGTAACAAAAAATGAAGTTGAAGCTAAGATGGATGGTTTGAATAAATGCATGGAAGCTAAGATGGTTGGTTTGAAGAAAGGCATGTAAGCTAAGATGGATGGTTTGAATAAAGACATGGAAGAAAATATGGATGGCATGGAATCTAAGATGGATGGCATGGAAGCTAAGATCGATGAAAAAATGAAAGGAAACATGGAAGACATGAAGAATTATCTAAAAGTAGACATGGAAGGTTTGAAGGAAGGTTTGACAAAATTGATACAATAAATGATTCCTAATGGAGAAAAGGTAGTAGAGGAAACTCATGATGAGAACAAAATAAATGTTAATTGTGATTTCATAAACTCTAATGTTGGATTGAAGAGCCACCATATTCCAAATATCTATATAAGGAAGTTTGATGGCAAGGATATCATAACACAGATACTACAGATGGAGAAATATTTTGATCTCCATAATGTGAAAAACACACAAAATGTATGCATTGCAAATTTATATTTATAACAAAATACATTTGTATGGTGTTGATGGCTTTACTCTTGTAAAAAAATTGTCACTTGTTCAATTTTTACAAAGGAAATGATAGAACATTATGAGGATACAAAGAGAAACACCTTCTTTATCCAATTGATAAATCTCAAACAACAGGGTTCAATGGTGGAGCACATTGAGGACTTCCAAAAATTGAATATAAGGGTAGCTAATATTCCAGAGGAACACAGGATTGATGTCTTCATAGGGACGTTAAAGGATAACATCCAACATGAGGTTCACCTTTGGGAACCAGATTCATTGGAGAAAGCATTGAGGTTGGCAAGAAAAATTGAAAGTAAAATTATGGATACAAGCAAGCCTAACACTCGCATCTATAAAGATGGAATTGTTGCTACTCCTAGACTTCCACAACCTACAAGGTAGACGCCACAAGAATTGGAAGAAAAATGAGAAAAAAGTATTTTCTACATTTGTGATAACAAATACGCTTAGGTCATAAATGTGCTAAGAAGAAATTATTTTACATAGATTGCAAAGAGGAGGAATAAAATTAACAAGAAACTTCAAAAGAAGAGGATATACACCATGAACCAACCCTAGAGAAAGAATAAATGGGTCTGACCATATCCTCTAATGCATTGGCAGGAATTACCACTCCTCAAACTCTCAAGTTAGAAGGACATATCAAGAATAAAAAAGTAATAGTGTTGATTGATTCAGGTAGTACCCATAATTTTATGCATTGTAAGGTAGCCAAGGAATTTAATTGATTCCTATACCCAGCACCACAGTTTCAAGTGATGGTTGCAAATGGAGGAACTATAAATTGCTCTGGAAAGTGCCATAATATCAAGCTAACTATGGGGGAATATGTATTGAATATTCCAATGCTTTCCATTCCAATGGGAGGTGTTTATGTTGTACTAGGAGTACAATGGTTACAATATTTGGGGACGGTAGCTTTTAATTTTCAAGAAATTTTATTGAATTTTTTTGTGGAAGGAAAGTAATTTGAATTACTTGGTATCACAGGGAAGCTGGGGAAGATAGCAAGCTCTGATGTCATGAAGGAGATTCTGAAGAAATAACAACGAGGCATAATTGCACAATTATGCTCACTAGAAGTTCCAACATCAAAATTATCTATTTCTTCGTATCTCCAAAAAGTCTTGGAAAATGATTCCAAGGTGTTTGAAACTCCCAAAGGACTCTCACCTATCCGTGATCATGATTAGGAAATTCATTTAATTCTAGGAAGTGTCCCTCCAAACATGAGGCCTTATAGATATCCGTATATCCAAAAGAGCGAAATTGAACATATGATTGCAGAAATGTTAGAAGGTTGGTATAATTCAACCTAGTCATAGATATTTCTCTACTCCAGTAGTATTGGTGCACAAGAAGAATGGATCACGGCGCATGTGTCCGAATTATAGGGAGCTCAATAAGCTCACTATTAAATATAAATTTCCCATTCCTATCATTGATGAATTGTTAGATGAATTACATGGAGCAATTTATTTTACCAAGTTGGACCTTCATTTAGGATATTGTCAAATTAGAATGAAGATTGAAGATATTCTGAAAACAACATTTCAAACTCATGACGGTCATTATGAATTTTTGGTCATGCCTTTTGGCATTACCAATGTACCTTCTACATTTCAAGGGTTCATGAATTCCATTTTCAAACCCATCCTTATAAAATTTGTGTTAGTATTTTTTGGTGATATACTAATACACAACAAGTCTTGGAAGGATCATGTTCAACATGTTCACATGGTGCTCAAACTATTGGAGGAGAAACAATTATATGAAAAAATCTCCAAATTTTTCTTTAGAGTACAAGAGGTGGAATATCTGGGCCATATTGTATCTGAGGAGGGTGTTAAGGTAGACCCTAAAAAAAGGAAATCCATTAAGGAATGGAAAGTCCCCACAACCGTAAAGTAGTTGCGAGGATTTCTCGGGTTAACAGGGTATTATCACAAGTTTTTTACTAATTATGGGAGAATAGCAGCACCTATAACAACATCATTGAAGAAAGATGCATTTTGATGGACTCCTGAAGCAAATAAGGCCTTTGAACATCTTAAATAGACAATGTGCCAAGCACCAGTCTTAGTTATGCCAGACTTCAAAAAAACCTTTATTGTTGAATATGATTCCTAAGGAAATGGAACTGGTGTTGTTTTAATGCAAGAAGGAAGGCCCATTTCTTTTGAAATTTGTCCAATCAAAGGAAAGATTTTACATAAATCTATTTATGAGAAGGAAATTTTGGAAATACTACATGCACTAAAGAAATGGTGACCTTACCTAATGGGAAGACACTTCAAGGTAAAAACTGATCATGATAGTCTTAAATATTTTTTGGAACAAATACTATCTTCAGAAGGGTAGCAAAAATGGGTCACAAATATGTTGGGTTATGACTTTGAAATCATATACAAAAGATGAAATCTAAATGTTGTTGTAGATGCACTGTCAAAAAAGGATGAGGAGGTGGAATTATTTCTTTGTTATATTTCTATTTTACAACCAAATTGGATAACTGAAGCAAGGGAGGAATGGATAAAAGACGAAGAAGTGTGGACACACATTCAAAAATTGCAGCAAGAACCCATACATTTAGTTGGAAAATGATTCCTTATGGTACAAAGATTGCTTAAATATTTGTAATAATTCCCAACTAAAACAAAATATTATTTTGGAATTTCACACCTCTCCCTTAGGAGGACACTCAAGATTTTTAGAAACTTACCACATCGAGAAGAAATAATTTTTGGGATGGCCTTAAATATTTTATTCAAAATTTTGTGGAGGAATTTTTCACAAAATTGAGTGAAACAACAAGAATATCAACATTGCAGCGAGAGAATTTTTGATGTAGGATACTGGGTATTTTAACGACTACAATCATACAAACAAATGTCCCTCAAGCAAGCTAATAAGGATAATAAATTATCGCCAAAGTACTATGGTCCTTACAAGGTGTTGCAAAAAAATGGTATTATGGTATACAAACTGGATATTCCCGCTTCTTCCCCAGTGCAACCAATTTTCCATGTTTCATGCTTAAAGAAGGTTATAGGTGAAAAACTTCTAGTTCAAATAATATTTCGAGAACTTGATGAGGAAGGAAAAAAACATATTGGAACCTGAAGTAGTCACAGAAACAAGAACTCGACAGCTACGAAATCAATCAATTTTAGAGTATCTCATCAAGTGGAAGAACATATCCACTAAATATTCCACATGGGAGGATGAGAATTTTATATAGAAGCATCCAGAACTACTCAAGTGTTGAGGAAAACACTTTTTTGAATGAGAGAAGCATGTTAGGTCCCTATATTACTAGTGTAGTCCCTTATTGTTGTTAGTGTAGCCCCCTTATTGTTATTGTTGTACCCTTATAGTCCCCGTATTGTTATTATTGTGCCCCATAAAAGCCCACTATTATTATTGTTGTGCCCTTACATTATTATTGTTATGTTAGCTAGGATTATAATGTGATCCCATGGAATCCTATATATAGAAAGGAGGTTTTGTCAATTTGTATCATCCAAGAATTTTTCATTTATGTAATGTACAGGAGGTTTCCCCTTCGAAGAGTTTGATTTCTAAGTCATTGATCTCTCTTTTCTTCTATTTTGTGAGTTGGTTTCATAACAAACGGGTTCCATTAAAAGTATAAAACATGGGTACTCATTGGATGAGGAATTAAATTATGCATCCAAGGAGTGCTCCCGCTCAAAATTTGAGTAAAACCATAGGGAAATAAGTTGAAAATATGAGCTGAATGTAATATTCCTAATTTATCTTTTAACTAATTATAATCTTAAATTGTGTCTTCCTTAATTAATAGATGAATAAGAGGGTAGAGGGACCCACAAATCCCTTTAGTAGGAATAAAAACCACTTCTAATGTGAATGTGGAACATTATATCAGCTAAATAAAGCACTCTTGGTGTGAATAGGGGTTAAAGCATGTGGATGGGGTCAAGGTTGACCAAATCAACAATGTTGTCATGGAGGGAGTGGAGATAGTGGAGGATGACGCAGTTATGATGGAGGAGTGTATGCATGAGAGTAGCATATTTAATGAGTGGTACCAAGGGCAAGGAAGCTCACAAAGCATATAAGAGGGTGATGGCAACCATAGAAGACATTATAAATATTGTTTATGTTTGGTATTTTATGAATTTATGCACGCTTCAGTTGTTTAGCGGAGTCTGTTGTGTTGTTTAGCACAAGGGTGTTTCCAAGCAGAAATCCCACCATCATCCTTTGGGGACTTCGAGTGCCCACTCAAGAGAGGTTCATTTCAGCTCTTAGAGCTTCATTATACCATCCGACATCGGGCCAAGCTTCAACCATCTTCAGCAGCGTAGTCTCCTTCGTAAAGCTAACGTTATTTGCGGGCGGTTGCAGTGGGGGATTGAGAAACCCACTTGTGAGATTGTTTTCTAGTGAGGGGAGCAACCCTTCATGCGGGAGGCTAGTAGGAAGGATTATCGGCTATTTTTTTTCATATGGACACACTCCCAACAATTATTCAATTATAGAGCATAATTAACCTAGGGCTGCATTTTTCATATTGTGTATTTACGGAACCCTTTTTGGGTTGTCTTGGAATTGTGCTAGAGAGTCGATATCTAAGTCTCGACATTAGTGAAAATATATCGGAGGCTTCATAGGCTTCTTTTTATTCCTATTTTCCCAGGCACATTTATTCTCCCACTAATTGCGTAGTCATGGCCTTCGGCATTTGGTATAGTAATGTATTTCTTGTTTTAGGTGTATTGGATCATTGGAGGCTTACTTTTTCCTATCTTTAGTGTCTATTTCCTCAGATATTGTACTCATTTTCTATTATACATAATTGAATGGATCTATGATTTTCTCATGTTTTGATGTACTAATGTTTACTGTAATTTCATGTTTTATGTTCAAATTCATGTTTTCATTTTGGAATATTATAGTGGTATCAAATCATAATCTTGGCTCATCTCGTGGACAACCGATGTATGACATCTGAAGATAGAAGAATACAATATGGACCGGACAAGGCGATACAAAAACTTGAAGGCCGAGAAGTCGTTGGGATAAAACGGTGACAGTTTTGCGTTAGCGATTTTGGAAAATGAAAATGCATCTCAAAAACATAAAAAATCGATTTTGTGCATAAGAGACCAATTCTATTTCCCAATGATCGGTTTTCCACATTCAATTTGGATTGAGAGAAATGAAAGGTTCTTTGAAGACGATCTTCTTAGATTTTCTGCGGTGGTCATTTTTCAAATTCTTCCAACTGCAATACCAGATTAAACTTGTTTCATAGTTCACATCCAAAAAAGAAAAATGTGTTCCAGTGGAGGAGGATGAAGGGAGTCTCTAATCACAGAAGAAGGTTATGGGAAGGAGTTTTTCAATCTCCTCCTTAAAACTATGCAATATATCGCCAGAGAGATTAAGAAGATGAGAGTAGAGAGATGAAGGGAAACCCCAAGAGGGTTGCAAAATGGAGAAAGTTCTTGTACTTAACATCATTGGTATGAGAAACTGGTAGTGTGACAAGCTTCACAATGCTCCACTATGCATACCTTCCTAGCAGTAGGAAATAGGGCTGGAGGAGCACAAGAGAAGGAGGCTCTTAGTGATTATTTTCTAGAATATGAATCTCAGTCTCAAAGATTTAAAGAAAATCTAAATTTCCAGGAATTTTTCCAGATTAAGGAAAACCAAAGACCTCGCAGCCACAATAGAGGAAGAGGGTATGTGCAGGGAAATGACATGTAGCGTACCTTGGGTAGAATTTTTCTACCTACTTTTGATGGGTCGTCAAAGATTATGACAAAGACTTGGGAGGAGATAGCGAAGCATACACTCGTTGATGAGACACCACCCATTGTTGAGGTATCCATTTATGGGGTATCTTGGGTTATGAACTAGTTCTCTAATGATAGTAGTGACTCACAGGTTGATGAGGTGTCAGAAGACAACTCCACCATTGTTGAGGAGCCGATAGGTACAAAGGTTTCTAGGATTATGGCAGAATTATCGGATGACAATCACATGCAGCTTCTTAGCACCTGATCTGGACCCCAAGCTGAAAAGGGCAAAATAGGGTAACAATTAAACCACGCTCAACCTTGTAGCTAGCCCTACAAGGACAGGAGGGGGCTCTCTCCGTGAAAGGATATTCAATAAAGTGCAATAATGAAACTAATATTAGGCTAGGTATAATGATGGGAAAGAATTTTAATAAATGAAAGAATTTTTAGGGATGTGTGTGAAAAAAAGGGACAGTATGAAATTGGGGAATTAAATCAGGATACACGGTATTTCATGGGGAAAGGTAGGCAGGAAATTTTAGCAATTAAGGTTAAATAAGGATGGAATGGAAATACTAATGAGGAGCTGAAAAGGGCACAATAAATGGATCCTTTTCAAATAGAAAAAAAAAACATAGAGTATGAATGATTTCCCAAGGTAGAGCATATAAAATGGATTCTACCTTTCTACCTTGAAAGCATTCAAAAGGAAATGTTTATGGATGGGAGGTGAAACGTAAAAATTTACATATGAAACAAAGGAGAGAAACAAATGCTAAATCTCATACCACATGGATCCCACAAATCATAGCTGCATCTCTTATTAATTCCCTATCAAACTATATGATGGAGGGCAGAGCGTTCTTTCCCACACTATTCCCCTACTGTTGAGTTACAGACTGCTTTACAAATGATTTAGAATTACAATAAATAGGCTGAAATGTGGGAACATAGATCAAAAGAAAAAGGGAGCTTTTCTAACAGCTCAAGAACTAAAATCTAAATATGGAAGAGAAAAGCAACAATATGCCCCTGAAAATGAGGCACGGAATTACATTTGACTTCTTGGATATTCGCATTTATACATGGACGAAAGAAAATAGGCAATCCCAAAACAGATTTCATATTTTGCTACTGCTATGGGAACCTCTGTTTTATATAGGCTTCTCGGCCTTTGACTATTTCTTTCCATTATTTGCTGACTTTTTAATAAAATGCTTTGAAATAAAATAAGATGAATTTTATGCCTTTTGTGAAGGGAAAAATTAATTTTGAATGGGAAAATGAAAGGGAAGGAGGTGGGGTCCACATTATAATCGCAATCGCAAAGTCATGGAGGCGGGACATAACATAATATAAACCATTGTAATATAATATGTGACGGTGCCATCGCAGTCAGCGATCAAAGGAGTGGGGAGGGTGTTATCAAAAATTTATGATGTGATTGGTAGGGCCCGATGGGGTGATCAACCATAGAACGTGGGAAATCCCTTTGAAAGAAAATAGTAATGGTTTTTTAATTTTTACAAACGGAGGACAGACTTTTCATTTGAAAAGTTAGAGGGTAATATGGTGGGACCGGGGTCAATGAATTGCAATTGGAATCGGGATCGGGAGCTTGGGGTAGAGTATAACATATGACATTTCTTCCGAATCGATGGGAGAAACAATTTGTATAAAACGAATAAAAAAAAATGATTTATACAAAGGGAAAGGGTTTTTTATAATAGACGGGCAGAAGGTTATATGATGGGCCTGAATTTTAATCGGCATTGGGAGATCGCGAAGACAAAACATATGGTGCAAAAGAAAATAGCTGATGCCAATGAGGTACGATAGCTGTGGGCCGTCGGATGAGATTGGGTGATCGACGGCTGAGGGATAATCGGAAGGTGTCGATTGGGGGTTTGGAATCAGGGAGGGGCTTTTTGGAAGCACCGATGAGGATGTTTCGATTGGCTGTGAGCCGTCGGATCAAATGAAAAGATCGACGGTCAATATGTACATCAAGGGGTTCCATTGGAAGGAATTTGAAACAATCGCATTGGAGTTTTGGGAAAGGGCCAATCGGGGCGCTCGTTTCAAATGTTTCGATGCGAAGGAAAGGGGAAGGGACTTGGGTTTTATAATATAAAACCTTTGAGTTTTATTATAAGGTTTCAAACGGGATGGAGGGGAAGTGGTTTAAACAGCGAGGATTATATAATATAAAACTTTTTATTATAAAGTTATATGGCATGGAGGGGAAGTGGTTTAATCGCATATGTGTTTAATGATGTGATTTTTCCATCGGATGGAAAAAAGGGATTTTATAAAGGAAATATTAAACTTTAATAATATAAAGTTTAAAGATAAAATGGTGAAAATGGGAAGGTTGAGGACTTTTTACTTCACTTAGGCATAAATTTCAATCCAGAAGTCAGTTTTGAGAGTGTAGTGTACCGTTGGAAAGCTCTTTCCGGGATCTTTCTGCTGAATCTACTTATAACATGATTTGATGCTAAACATGATGCAAAAAACTTCTTTGAAGGCAGGGTGATGACTTTTTGGAGATAACAGCTTTTGAATTGTGACTTATTACATATGCTGACATGAAATTACATAATGAATGATAATAAAGGAAAAATATCATGTTTTCACCTCAAAACATGGTTTTGAGGTGAAAATTACATCAATCTGAATAAAATATCTCTTTGATCTCTCCATGTGCTATGATTTTGAGTTTATTGACTTCCTCATGACCTTGCTGATATTTATTGACACTTGACTCATTATTCTGACCATGGTGAGTTCCTAGAACCTAATGAGACCAACCCTATGACCTAGTGATATGTTTTGAGAGTGAAAGTGACTCATGACTAAAGACCATAGAGAGGAGAATCAAAAAGTTTCACATGAGGGAAAACTGATGAAAAATCACTACCATCAATAAATCCTTGACCTAGCGAAATGGTGAAATTTATTGGTATGGGACTCCTAATATGCAAATGCAAAAGAGAAATTCTGATCACTGATGGTAGTATGACTAGACTGACACTAACATTGGCTCTAATGGGGATGGTAGCTCCTTGGAGGTGCCAATAACATCGTAGACAAAGTAGCCTTATCCATTGGGCATGGATTCAAAAACTGACACAATGCAGACTGACTCATGATTCAAGACTAGGACTGAAAACTGAAATAAACCAAACCATACATATATCATCCAAGTTTTATAGCCTTCACCTCAGGCCCCAAACTTGAATGATTGTGTACTTGAACTCTGATAAAAAATAACATGGTATATACAATGATGATGACATAGATTCTAATCCATTGTCCTCAACAATGGTATTTCTTCAAAAGCCTACCATTCACTGCTCCTCTAGGGAAATCTTGGCCATCCATTTCTAAAAGCAAGAAGGAATTATGTACCTTGTATGCTAAAATATTGTATGGTCCTTTCCACGGGTTGTCAAACTTACCGTCCTTCCCTTTGTCCTCATTCTTTGCATCCCGTCTCAACACTACATCATCCAACTGAAACTTTTCTTCTTTGGTATTCCAGTCATAGATCTTCTTTATCTTTTCCTGCAATTGAACAATGTTCTGTGACACCTTTTCTCTTGTTTGCTGAAGGTGGATCATCTGATTGATCCTTCGCTGATTTTCATCATCTCCGCTGCCAACTTCTTGCAATAATCTCATAACTGGGAATGTAAGAGATGTAGGAAAAATAACATCATTACCATAAACCAATTCAAAAGGTGACATACCTATGGATTTCTTACTACTAACTCTATCTGCCCATAATGCGTTGATGAGTTTTCAATGCCAATTTATTTTGTTTGCCTCCAGTAATTTCTTAATTATATTTATCAGCGATTTGTTTGATGATTCTGCTAGGTCGTTTCCTTGTGGATAATACGCTGTTGAATGGCCTAGCACGATATTATACTTATTGCAGAAATCGACCATCTTTTTAGATCTGAACGCTACTACTTTATCTATTATAATTTTATGGGGGCAACCAAAACGGGATAGAATGTTTGATTCTAGGAATTGAATAATTATCGTGTCTATAGCTTGCCTTGTTGGGATGGCCTTGATCCATTTAGTAAGGTAATCCATACCTGTCAGGATCCATCGATGCTGTGCTGAGGATGCCGGATGGATTTCTCCTATGAAATCGAGTCCCCATTGTTGAAAGGGGGCGTTTACTGAAACTGGTTTTAAAGGAAGTGGAAGTAGTTTCTTCTTCCCTTGGAAAATTTGGCATTCATGAAAATTCATCACTGTTTTATATAAATCAGAAAATAATGTGGGCCAATAATACCCTACTCTCAATACCTTGTTAGCTGGAGTCTTCCAAAACAAATGACCCCCACAATCACCTTTGTGGAAATCATGCATTACTTTCTGAGTTTTTTCTTCAACCAAACAATTGAGTAGAACACCTCCTAGATATTTCCAATATAGAGCACTGTTTAAAATACAATATTTAGCAGATTTAAGTTTCAACGATCTACCTTTACTCTTAGACATTCCTGGAGGGGCTGAAAGATGCTGAAGGATGTAAAAAATATCTTAATACCACGGGGACTACAGAAAAATATCTGAAATCGGAACAAGAAAACCTTCATCTTCATCCTCTGACATTGTTGTTATGAGATTTATATCCAGGGCATGCAAATTTGATTGGGCCATCAATTTTGCCAAGCCTTGGCCTTTGATTAACTTCGCGGGCTTAATCTCCAAGTCATACTCCAACATAGCTGCTATCCATTTACCTCTTCAACCTTCTAGATCAGTTTGCATCAAGACATCCTTCACTGCTGTGTTAGGGACATATGCTACAGTATGTGAATGCAGAATATAGACCCTAAAATCTTTCAATGCCTTTATAAAAGCCAATGCTTGCTTTTCAATAATATTATACCTTAAAGCATCATCTCTAATAGTTCTACTGAAAAAGGCAATTGGCTTTTCTACCTGATCCCTCTTTTGCATTAAAACAACAGTCATAGTATGCTCTGATGCAAATGAAAATATGATAAAATCTTGAGTATAGTCGGGACTAATCAAAACTGGGGCATTGGAAAAAGAAAAATTTACCAGATTGAATGACTTGATAGCTTCCTGACACCATTTGACAAGTGCTATATTTCTTTAACATGTTAGTCATTTCTCTCAAATGTTCAGCCAAATTTGGTATAAATTGACACAAAAATTTCATCTTACCATTGAAAGCTTGAATCTCCTTCTTGTTTCGTGGAAGGTCTATGTGCTGAATTTCCTCCACTCTATATGGATCGATGCAGATACCATCTTTAGAGATGATATGCCCGAGCAATTTTCCTTCATCCATGGAAACTCTTCTTGGGATTGAGAGAAATCCCAAATTTTCTGCATCGCTGAAAAACAACTCTCAAATGGTGCAAATGCTCATCATTTGAGCCAGAAAATACTGTCAAATCATCTAAATAAACAACAAGAAAAACATCTTTTTCATTGGAAAAAGCAATGTCCATTTCTCGCTGGAAAGTGGCTCCAGCGTTCTTCAGTCCGAATGGCATTTTAGCATACTAGAAGGTTCCCTAGGGTGTTGTGAAGGCAGTTTTGTCTTGGTTTTTCTCATGCACCAAGATCTGGTTGTAGCCTGAGTAGCCATCAAGTAGTGACTTCCTAGATGCTCCAACTACTCTCTCTAGAATATGGTCCATCTTCGGAAGTGGATATTTATCCTTTAAGGATGCCTTATTCAAATTCTGAAAATCTATGCATAACCTTATCTCTCCTATCTTCTTACGTACTGGGACCAAATTTGAAATCTAGTCAGAAAATGTAATGGGAACTATGATACCTGATTTATACAACTTGTTTACCTCTTTTTCGATGGATGGCAGCAGCTTCAGATTGATTCTTCTCAGCTTCTGTCTAAAAGGATTTTGATCCGGCTTGATAGGAATAGTATGCTCGATTATGTGCTTATCATACACCTTCAAATCTGAATAATCCCATGCAAACACATCAGAAAATTCAGAGAGAAAATTAACATACTTTTCCTTTACCTCAAGGGACAATGCCTTTGATAGATTCACAAACTTGGGCTTGTTAGGTGTTCCAAGATTCACATCTTCAACTCCTTTCTCAGTAGGCACCAAGCTTGGTTTCTTTGCAAAATCATCCTGGTCAAAAAGCTCCTCTAAAGGTATGAGACCTCTAGGAATTACATTATCTTTTAGCTGCAATATGTCCTTCTGATTTGCCTCCATTTCTTGATCATCAACCTCATACTCACCTTATATTGGAGTGTCTTTGAATTTTCCATCACCCTGCAAAAATGCATTAATCTCATTGTCATCCCAAAACACTTGCGAATACCTTAAATTGTCAGGAACTGCAGGCCTATGTTTGACATAGATCTCAAACTTGTTGTTGGAGTTCATCGAGATCTTCAAGTTGCTTGCAGTAGTGGCAAGAGAATCAGCAATAATATTATGCATCCTGAGTACTGCTGTCAAAGTGTACTCAGGGAATGTATTCAGGATATCCAGGATTGCATTCTTGTATGCCCTTAATCTCGGATGTTTAGCTTGGTACTCTCCTTTAACCTGTTTTATTATCAACTTGGAGTCGCCATACACAGAAATCCTCTTTGCATTCAATTTCTTCAAAATTTTGAGACCTGCAATTAGAGCTTCATACTCCACTTCATTGTTAGAGCAGTCAAAAGCCAACTTATAAGCACATACTATAACATTACTAGGAACCTTTTTAGGCTGGAAAACAAGGCTCCTAATCCATATTCCAATACTAGCTCCATCTTTACCAACAACTCCATCAAAATCAATGCTCCAAAGGCCTTCTTCTTCTTCTTGTAGATGATGGAATTTTGTTTCTTTCTCTTCTTTACCTTGGTTGATTTCTGGCTATTCACTGTCTTTTTGCTGCTGGCAGGCAGGAGACTCGGAAGTGCTTGCTGCTTTCTTTTTTTCCTGTTTGAGGACTTCTCTAAAATTCTCTGAAATTTCAGGTATTTCATCTACTTGTACCAACTGAACATTCTCATCATTTAAACCACCATCTGAATATAATAAAAAAGATTATAAATATGTATGAACTGCATTAATGGGATGGTTTACTGGCTTCTCTTTGCTAGTAATCATATATTTCATTTTATTTTCCCTATATAGCTTTCTCAACTGGCCAAATACAAGGATAGTGGCATAAGAGAAGTCAAGCTGCATGGTTCCCTTAAGTTTAGCACCCCAAGACTTGGATAGGAGCATTCCAAACCTTGGTGGTACATCAGCAACTACTACATCCATCAAGACATTCTTGGCTGGGATTTGATCTAAAGAAACTACCAAATATTTAATAAGACCAATACAATGGACACTACCTGAGTCAAAGGAATACAAATCATGGTATTTTCGAGTAATATCCAGTCCGAAATTTTTCATGATGGCCTTGGGCATCAAATTATGTGAGGCTCCAGAGTCCAACATAGCATTATGCAAGATGAACTCATGTAATCTAAGACTCATGTAAAAGGGAGGGACTTCACTTTCTTCATATTATTCTGTGGCTGGACCAAAGATGAGTTCTAGATAGTCATCCTCAACATTCACCATATCAGAAACAGAGTCTATTTGCAAAATTCTAGAGACCTGACTTTTATAAGCACAATTTTTCACCAAATCAATGAGGGGCATAGATACTTTCAGCTTGGAAATTTCATTCTCCAAATTAAAAGAAGGGGCTTTCTCTACCGCTTTAACTGGGGGATTATTCTTCTCTATTTGCTCCTTTGTTGTGCTCTACTAATTCTTTTCATTTGTTGTGTTAATTGCTGAAGGCACTTTGCTAGAGGAAGGGTCGACTGGCTCTTTCCCTTTCTTCCGAGCATCATTATTCATTTGAAGCTCTTTTATCTTTTGAATGGGACTGATCGGAACATCTTTGTTCCTCAAATATTACTACTTTTTTTGGGCTGATAAAGCATTCATGTACCTTCTCTGGTAATCATCGGATTCTTCTTCTAATACTGCGTCATTGGCCAAAATGAAATCTTCGTCTTTTTGAGTGTCTAGAGTCGACATGTATTCTTCTTCTTTTGTGAGGAAGATAGGGGCACCATTAGAAGTGAAAAAGTGATTGGCCTCAATCAGAGGATCATCATCCTCATCTGTGTCTCTTCCTTGCATGTAATTCTATTGTAGTGGAGTTTTGATTTGCTGCTGTGGTGGCGCTTGGTCTTGCATTCTTTGTTCTCTCTGCTTAATTTTGAACTGTGGTTGTTGCCCTCTGAAGTTCTTATTTCTTATCTGAGGTTCAGGTCTATCTGTAATATTTAATCGATCAACCATATTCTCCACTTTCTGAATCAGAGTGTCCATTTTGCTGTCTGAAGGAGAGGCTTCGTCTTTCACCGTGACTCTCTTTTCAGATATGTTTCGTGCTCTTTTAGCTAGAATATTTTCTTCTACACTTACCACTATCTTCTGCATGTCTTCCAGTGAGGAAGGATCTCTTTCCCGCAGTTGATATGCCATATCAGCATCGAAACCATCTGGAAACTTAAGCAGTGCTAATCCCACAGGAGGTTTCAAGTTAGCTGGAATAGCATTGAATCTTAAGCAATAATCCTGTACTGTTTCAACCACATTTCTTTTAATATTTTCATACTCAGACAGAATTTGGAGTGGGTTCTTTTTACCTCCCACCGGTCTAAGAACTGTGTGTGCAACTCCTGCAAAGTGCAAATTGAGCCTACTGGTAAGGCTCTAAACCATTTCCTAACTTCACCTTCGAAGCTTTGAACAAACAACCTGGTAGTTACATTCTCTGCTTCTACCTCATGTAGATCAAAAAATTCATTCATTTTATCAATGTGATGCTAGGCTGCGATGCTCTGGGTGGCATCAAAGATAGGAATTTTACTTTGATAGTCAACAGGAATATCATTAAGGAACTGAGGTAAAACCAGGTGTGCATACCGGGCAGCCATGATTCTAGGAGGATTTACAAAAGTGTTTGTAGTACTGAGATTTAAGGGAGGTGTTGATGGAGGAGATAACAACTAAGAATTGAATGATGGTAATATGATGAATTAGGAGGAGGGAATGTTGTTCCTGATGATTCTGGAGGCTCAGGAATATTGGTTACATTGATAGATGACTGAGGAGAATTCATAATATAATCATCAATGGAGTAATTTTCTCTTTGAACTTCAATATCTACACGGAATTCCAGATCTAAAACTGTGTCATCAAGTGTAGTTTCAGACTTATTTCTAAACAAAGAGAGCTCAAAATTCTCATCAAAGGAAATATATTCTACAAAAAACCACTCACTGGGCCAAGTATGGGATCTAAAGATGGGTCTGGGACTTATTGATCCTTCTTGTCTTCTGACAATTCTTGGGATAAGATTAGGATTCTCAAACACAGGGGGAGGATTTGGATCTGGATTTGTGTATCTTCTTGAAGCCAGTGTGTGTAATTTCTACTGTGCAAAAATTCTATTTCATCCTAACAAACTCTGAAAATCATTTTCTAGAACCGAGGAATTTACAAGAAAACATTTACTGGGGTGATCTGACTTTATACTGTGATAGCAGAAATATATGACTGTGGAATAAGTGGCTGTAGTTATATTCTTTTCCAACAACGCTTTAATAATGTTTAGCCCTCTCAAACAATTGTTTAAAGGTTAATGTCATATAAGGGAGCACATTAAACACTTAAGCAAACTTTACTCTGGTCATAATATCAGATTATAACAATGGCTTGATTTATTTAAACAAAAACCAACCTTCAAAATTGATACCATAAAACCCTTTTATTTTAACAACGTGACATAAATTTGATTCAATAGGGGCCCACACATCCGTATTTCACCTTTTTATGAATAAAATAATCATATAATAACATAAAACCGTTGGGTTGTACCTTGATTTATCGCCCGCACTCCTAGGCGTGCGATTGTCGTCAGATCAAAGGCTCTTCAGATCAGACGACCATCGTGAATATCACGTTTTTTCCATGGTAGAGTTTTAATAGCTGAAAGTTGCGCGATATGGGTGGTATTAGGGAGATGACGTGCCTTAATCTCACTAGATCACGCTTTTTTTTGAAGTAGTTTTGCTTTGGGGCAAAAGCAGTGCGATATGGGCGGTTTTGGTTAACAAAACCCACTGGTGGTAATTAAACTACGCTTTAACTCGGGCTTAAAACTTGTGGTTAGGTGCTTTAACTCCATGCGTTAACTCACTGCTGGGTCCCACTAATATTTTGTTTCCGCCGACAATAAAACCAAGCTTTTTACTTCAACCACAGAGATTTCTTTAAAAGCATCTCATTCAATGTGACCAAGGTTTTTAACCTTAGAGAGAGTTCTCAATACTCTTTCTAACACACGGTCTAAATATGATTTGATTTAAAAATAGAATGTGCTCACAAACAGTCATATCGGCGTCCCCAGTATGGTCGATAGAGATGTTAGCACCTGATCTGGACCCCAGGCTGAAAAGGGCAAAATAGGGTAACAACTAAACCACGCTCAGCCTTGTAGCTAGCCCTACAAGGACGGGAGAGGGCTCTCTCCGTGAAAGGATATTCAATAAAGTGCAATAATGAAACTGATATTAGGCTAGGTATAATGATGGGAAATAATTTTAATAAATGAAAGAATTTTCAGGGATGTGTGGGACAAAAAGCGATAGTATGAAACTAGGGAATCAAATTAGGATACAGGGTATTTCGTGGGGAAAGGTAGGCAGGAAATTTTAGCAATTAAGGTTAAATAAGGATGGAATGGAAAGACTGATGAGGAGTTGAAAAGGGCACAATAAATAGATCCTTTTCAAACAGAATAAAAAACACAAAGTATGAATGATTTCAAAAGGCAGAGCATATAAAATGTATTCTACCTTTCTATCTTGAAAGCATTCAAAAGTAAATATGTATGGATGAGAGGTGAAACATAAAAATTTACATATGAAACAAAGGAGAGAAACAAATTCTAAATCTCGTACCACATGGATCCCACAAATTAGAGCTGCATCTCTTATTAATTCCCTATCAAACTGTACAATGGAGCACAGAGCGTTTTTTTCCACACTATTCCCCTACTGCTGAGTTACAGACTGCTTTACAAATGATTTAGAATTATAATAAATAGGCTGAAATGTGGGAACATAGATCCAAAGAAAAAGGGAGCTGTTCTGACAGCTCAAGAACTGAAATCTGAATATGGAAGAGAAAAAAAACAATCTGCCCCTGAAAATAAGGGACGGCATTACATTTGACTTCTTGGAGATTCGTTGTTATACATGGACGAAAGAAAATAGGCAATCCGAAAACATATTTCATATTTTGCTGCTGCTGTGGCAACCTCTAATTTATATAAGCTTCTCAGCCTTTGATTGTTGCTTTCCATTATTTTATGACTTTTTAATAAAATTCTTTGAAATAAAATAAGATGAATTTTATGCCTTTTGTGAAGGGAAAAATTAATTTTGAATGGGAAAAGGGAAGGGAAGGAGGTGGGGTCCACATTATGATCGCAATCGCAAAGTCGTGGAAGCGGGACATAACATAATATAAACCATTGTAATATAATATGTGACAGTGCCATCACAATCGGTGATCAAAGGAGTGGGGAGGGTGTTATCAAAAATTTTCGATGCGATTGGCAGGGCCCGATGGGGTGATCAACCATAGAACGGGGGAAATCCCTTTGAAAGAAAATAATAATGGTTTTTTTATTTTTACAAAGGGAGGACAGACTTTTCATTTGAAAAGGTGGAGGGTAATATGGTGGGACTGGGGTCAATGAATCACAATTGGAATCGGGATCGGGAGCTTGGGGCAGAGTATAACATATGATATTTATTCCGATGCAATGGGAGAAATACTTTGTATAAAACGAATAAAACAAAATTTGATTTATACAAAGGGAAAGGGTTTTTTTATAATAGACGGGCATAATATTATATGGTGGGCCCGAAGTTTAATTAGCATCGGGAGATTGTGGAGACAAAACATATGGTGCAAAATAAAATTGCCGATGCTGATGAGGCATGATAGCTGTGGGCCATCGGATGAGATTGGGCGATCGACGACTGAGGGATAATCGGAAGGTGTCGATCGGGGGTTTGGAATCGGGGAGGGGCTTTTTGGAAGCGACAATAAGGATGTTCTGATTGGCTATGAGCCGTTGGATCAAATGACAATATCGACGGTCAATATGTACATAGGGGGTTTCCATCGGAAGGAATTTGAAACAATCGCATCGGAGCTTTGGGAAAGGGCCAATCGGGGCGCTCATTTCAAATGTTGCAATGCGACGTAAAGGGGAAGGGACTTGGGTTTTATAATATAAAACCTTTTATTTTTATTATAAGCTTTCAAACAAGATGGAGGGGAAGTGGTTTAAACGGTAGGGATTATATAATATAAAACTTTTTATTATAAAGTTCTATGGCATGGAGGGGAAGTGGTTGTATATCGGGATTTTATAATAACAAATATTTAAAACGTTATTATAAAGTTTTTTAAAGGGACATGAAGGGGAAGTGGTTTAATCGCATATGTGTTTAATGATGCGATTTTTCCATCGGATGAAAAAAAATTATTTTATAAAGGAAATATTAAACTTTAATAATATAAAGTTTAAGGAAAAAATTGGGAAAAGGGGAAGGTTGAGGACTGTTTACTTCACTTAGGCATAAATTTCAATCCAGAAGTCAGTTTTGAGAGTGTAGTATACCGTTGGAAAGCTCTTTCCGGGCTCTTTCTACTGAATCTAATTAGAACATGATTTGATGCTAAACATGCTGTAGAAAACTTCTCTAAAGGCAGGGTGATGACTTTGTGCAGATAACAGCTTCTGAATTGTGACTTATTAAATATGCTGACACGAAATTACATAATGAATGATAATCAAGGCAAAATATCACGTTTTCACCTCAAAACATGGTTTTGAGGTGAAAATTACATCAATCTGAATAAAATATCTCTTTGATCTCTCCAGGTGCTGTGACTTTGAGTTTATTGACTTCCTCACGACCTTGCTGATATTTATTGACACTTGACTCAATATTTTGACCATGGTGAGTTCCTAGAACCTAATGAGACCAACCCTATGACCTAATGATATGTTTTGAGAGTGAAAGTGACTCATGACTAAAGACCATAGAGAGGAGAATCAGCAAGTTTCACATGAGGGAAAACTGATGAAAAATCACTACCATCAATGAATCCATGACCTAGCGGAATGGTGAAATTTATTGGTATGGGACTCCTAATATGAAAATGAAAAAGAGCAATTTTGATCACTGATGGCAGTATGACTAGACTGACACTAACACAACCGATTAGTGAGCATGTTTTGTGTATTGGAGTATTTATGGAGGAGGGTGTGCTGCCATCCTTTGGGCTAGCCCTTGAGGAGGCACTAGGAGATACAAAGGTATTGTACGATGGTCGCACAAAGCAGTGCCATCAGTTTTGGGTCGACCTTATAGCTTTGAAGGTGAAGGCCACATCAGTACAAGAGACTATCCTACAATAGAATGAGGAGCTAGAGGGCATGAGAGTGGTTTGTGCCGAGCCAGTGGCAAAGTTGGTCCACATTGGGGAATGGTTGGATTCCCTAATGGTGCAGTTAGAGGGCACATTGGAGTGTCAAATCACCCCCGTTTAGGCATACATCGATAGGGTGCATCACTCACACGATGGAGGGACTATTTTATGTTCGGGGATTCTTGCATTTGATTCTTTTCTAGAGGTTGCATGGCAAGAGGTACTACGTTGGTACCCCATGGAGTAGGCTGGGATGTTGGATACATCCATGGCCACATTTCAGTAAAGTCCATGGATTACCATAGGGACATGAGGGCTAGATTACTGTTGGGGTCCAGGTGGGATTTACCATCACATGATAGAGTTAGTAGGTTATGGTATTCATTGTGCGATGGGTCTGATGTTTGGGCACACACACATTCTCAAATCTCTATCAAAGCCCCAAACATCCCTAGTTATATGATGGTTTGACAGTAGGGTACACCCTTTTCTGGAGCTATCTTAGCATAATGACCATGCATGGGGTCATAGGGTGATTAGCCTACATTGGCAGGAGCTCGTCGGAAGAGGTGGCATCGACAGACCACCAGACAGGGTAGTGCATAGAGACAGTGATATCTCATGTGTATATGGTACGCTTGAGCTACGGAGGATAGGAGTAGTGATGTCATTGTCATTTTCATATAAGGATTCGGGTTGTTCTGATCCTTGAGAGCATATGGGGAGATTTATCCCACCTCATGCAGGGTTTACTAGCAGAGTGGTGGATCTTTTGACCCATGCAGGATACATGATGGTACATGATGTTATAACCATACCCAGCGATATCTGATGGTGTACAGGGGCAGGTCACAGCATACAGTGGCACGATGATGAGTTTTGAGACACTTTGTGGTATGCAATGACTCATGATACTGCGCAGCAGGCACTTGGAGCGTTACCTCCAAGGGGACTTATGGATAGGGGCATTATGTGTACCCTGGGATGCAGCTTACCTAGGATTGATGAGGATAGTGTTGAGCATTTGGAGACATCATGTTTAGTGAAGACAGGGATATGAGGGTATTATCGGTAGATATGAGGGAGCGGGAAGCCTGTTCACACATGCTTGAGTGACGTAGATGATGTGGAGGAGGTAGAGCAGGGGGACATTCTTTCTGTATGCTAGGGTGAGGAATATTCTTCATATGAGTCCATGGGGTCAAATGAGGATGTTTCTGGGGGAGCATGAGCAGTTATGTGGAGTTGATGACAGTAGGCCATATTTTTCTTCCATTATGCAGGGTAAGCATTTAGAGGACTCGATGAGAGATATTCTGGATGATGAGTCACTTGTGATGATTCAGCCTGAGCAGCATATGGTGGAGCATGAGGCAGCTAAGGAAGATGTTATGCACATCATACATGAGATTCCTTTGGGGGAGGGCCATATGGAGGCTCATAGTGAGCCAGTGCTAGATATGTGTCTAACCTTGGGGTTAGCCATGGAGGAGGAGATTTTGGAGATGGTGGTGCATCCATCTTTGGGCCAACCCTTAATGAGGTGCGGTAGACACATATACAGTTAGCAGGACTATAGTACTTTTAGGGATAAGCACTCTACAAGAGTACATCAGGGCTTGCAATACACCTTGCCCACTTGAGCCTATGATAGAGGGAGGGACCTTCCCTTTGAGGCAGTTCTCATTGACAGGCAAGACATAGTAGAATGAGTTGAGTGTGATTTGGTGACCACACTCTAGACATGTTTCATATGCAGATATCACCACATTGGATTCTTCGACTGGGATATATTGGTAGGAGATCATGATTTGGTTTCCTATGGATGCTATGATCTTCTTATTTACAGAGCAGGGACTCGTAGACATGAAAGTTACTATGGTTTATAGTTGGCAGTGGGGCACATGTTGAAAACTATTTAGCATTCCATCCCGAATTCGGGAGAACTAGATCATCATTGGATTGAGTCGAGGGAGAGAGGTGATGAGTTGGTATGCAGTTGGTGGGGCAGCTTATATATTCAGATCTACGACACAGTAGGGGCCATGGAGCATTGATGCATGTTGGCAGTCTTCACCTCATGAGGTAGTACCTAAAGCCATATGTAGTATGCAGTCTGAGCTAGGGGACTTGGGCACTGATTGACCATGGTAGCATTGAGATCCAAGAGGACTGATTGATGATAGGTGTTGGCTCGAGGGGTCCTCACCCAGGTTCGCTAAGCAAGGTTTGCCAACAAACCCCTATACTACTGGCCCTTTTGGAAGAGACCTGCTTTCGCAGGTCAAAGTCTCACCTGAAGTATTATGGGTGGGTGCTAGAACAAGGTTTCCGCACCTTGAGAAAGGATGGGTAAGGAAAGCAGAGCTGCATCCTGTTTCTGTAATTCCCAGATTACCTGGTCCTGTGTAAGGTTAATTATGTTTCTGTATGCATCTACATGCACTAGATCTATAGTCATATGCTTGTTATATCATCAATACAGTAGTACATGAACAAAACATAACAGATCTAGATCCAAGAACACAGTACACACAAGTCTTTCGCAGCTTAAGGACAAAAAATGCACAATACAATAATTACCAGTATATAAAAATACTCACAGATTCATTTCTCTAACAATATTTCATATTCATTAATTCATCGATTCTTTCTTACAATTCCAATTCCCTTCCCAACCTACGCACACAGCAGTAGGGTCCGCACACAGCTGGACTAGGATCTCCGTGCACACAGCCAGTAGGAGTTCGTTCCCAAAAACCAAAATAGATCACATCAATAGCTCATCATTTTCTATCCTTTACAATACAAAATGCATCTCTACTTATAACAATCTAGACTCGATTTTCCTATGGTCCGCAACCCATGGTTTTCAGACCCCTAGTTTACCCTTTGACCCATTACAATGCGTTCGGGGCTTTGACCCAACCAAAAACCCCTCCACTAGGCTAAATATAATCAAAATTATCAAAATTGGACCAGTTTCGTAGCTTGTTAGGAGACCTCGTTCTAATAGTCCCCCAACACAATCTTGTGACTGGTCCCAAGTGACTACGGTGGTGCGACTTCTATCTGCGCCTGCAAGGTGTTAAGAGATCGTTTGAGCTGAGGAAGTACATCCTTACTTTGGGCAGTAGCATTTTTTGCAAGAGTGACTAGCTTCTGAGAGGGAGGATTTTCAGGGACCGAGGTAACGTTTGCAATAAGCTGATTAAGATGCTTTTTTGCACCATCTATGTCTTGTGTTAACCGAAGTGTGGAGGTAGTCCAAGGCTTTAGACGTTCGGCCATGACATGTTGTTTATGCCAGAGTTTCTCAATCTTTTCCTGGAGGTCAGTGCTAGTTTTCAATCATGCCAAGCATTGGGCAAGTACCAAGGTAGGCAGCGTAGCGTTGATTTTTTCAATGGCTTCTTCCTTTTGTCGTAAGTCTTGAGTGATTTCTTGGAGGATAAGATCGCACTGGACCCGAGTCCACAACTGCATGGCTGACTCTAGTAGCGCGGCGCCTTGAACAATTTTCCCCGTGATGGTCGTTGTTGCATCTGTGATTAGAGAAACATGCTGGGCACGAACTTCTGGAGGAGTGCCAGGCTGTAATCTGGCCTGTAAGTTTGAAATCTATTGTTCCAGTTGAGTCTTGACAGTGTGCATTTCCAGTGGGGAAGCTTAGAGGGTAGTAACCAATTTTTCCACCTTTTCTCGAGATGTGTCCACAGCTGTGACTTTCTCTATTACTTCTGTGCAGAGCTGGTGGATCACAGTCTCCATATTTTCCTATTGTGACATGGCCTGAATTGCTTCATCATTCTTTTGCGCAATGGTGTGTTGTGCTGCCGCAAGCTGTCATGTTGCAAATTGAGTGTGGTCACTAATCTCCCGAGAGGCAGAATGTAGGAGACTTTCTAAGGCGGTGTGGGGAAGCTGAGCGAAGTCCAGCTAAATTCCTATGACTTTCGAGGGCTGCGTTCCAACTAAGGCACCGTTAGGGATACTCCAGAGTCGACTGGCTTCCCTGATTTGTGCCAAGCTGTTGTTGACTGACAGAGGTGGTGCCTAGCCTATACTGTAAGGGGGGTGATCCTTTTTGATCTAGAGAGTGTGGAGGTCTGATTTAAGAGATTCGATCCCTGCCTTCCACTGGGCTGTGATAAGGGCCCACTTATCCTCTGTGGCCATGGTGACTACTTCTGTGATCTTCTCCAGGTCTCTATCTGTTAATGTGACTATTGCATCATAGTGCTCATGATAGGCATGTTGTGTCTTCCTTGTTCCTGATGCCAATGCCCCAGTCCTCTTAGTGCCAGGAGGAGGAGTGGTGGCGGTATCTACCTAGGTCGAAGCTGTATCGGTTTGTTGTGGCGAGTTCCCTGTGGGCTTGGATGTAACTGATGCTGGAGTGCTGGGGAGACCTTTTTCCCAGGCGGCAGGCCACAGCAAAATTAGTAGATCAATTTCTTCATCGGGTACCATATAGGGGAAATCTGTCCATGTCTGACTGGCAAGGCTACGAATCCGGACCTAGTGCATGGTGATTTGGAATGCCACAATATGCTTGTATTTGTCATATATGGTGGGAGATAAGCGGCGTCGGGATTTTATGGCAATGGCGACACTACTCTAGAAGAGGACCTAAAAGACCTTGTTATCCTTGATGCACTGCTTATCCTTAGAGTCCCATAAGTAAGCATACCGAGCGCCTTCACACATCCCAGCAGGGAGTTCTAGAATGACTGACTCCTCTGGTTTGTCCCAGGCGACTAGTGCGATGAAGAATAACAGCCATGAATAGAAGAAATATGTTCCATGCTCTTGAGACTCATGGACATTCGTGAGGAATTCATCGCACAAGTATTGAGCCCAATTAAAGGACACACCCTTCGCGTGCTGGCCAGCTAGTTGGATGACATAGGTGGGGATAGTCGCAACCTGGCACCTTCACATGAGTTTGCAGGCTAACAGTCGAGTTCCCATCTGTGTAGCAGGGTCATTGATAGTTTGGATCACAAACCCTCACTGATTTTGCTATACTGCATAAGTCTCCTGAACAAACAGAGCGGTAGCAGCTTCAAACTTCTTTCCGACTTTTACGAGCGGGTGCAGCCCCTACATCAGGAGGCCTATAATCTTGTGGATCAACTTAGCATCGATAGGGACCCTGTCACAAATCCATAAGCAGCCATTATGAATGAGAGAGAGTAACTGACGCGCCAACTGATCTGTGATGTTGTATCGGCCAAAGTGGGGCATACGGAGCAGATTCGGGAGTCCGGATCCCACCAAGCTGCATACCCATCGCTGAGGTACTACCTTGATCCCATCATCCTCATAGAGTGTATCAAATTATAACGTAGAGGCCAGTTCTGGGAAAGCATCATGGTCCGCCAGATCATGATCTGCGAACTTGACCTCGTGGAGGTGCCCACGGGGGTCACCGATGATGGGAACCTTGTTGAGCCTCAAATTTGTGCTTTCCTTCACCTCATTTTACCTCATTCTCCCTTGTCCATTTCTATTTTAAACCCAATTGATCAATAAAAATAGTTAAAATTACTTCTAGAATGGTTTACATGACTGACTTGTTGAATTTTGTGATTGTTGCCATTGTTAAGCATTTTGACCGAAACTAGCTGCAGAATGCAGACATTCCGTAGCTAACCGGCGATTCTGCAGCTACCTTTATGTTTGAGTATGTTCCAGGTGGCCTCTTGAGGAAAAACGAATATGGGCATGATCCACGTCGTGCCTACATGGTTTGTTGCTCATCATGGAAGAGGAAATGAATTCTGGGTACGGTTATGCACGTGGGAACACATTTGTGAAGGAAGACTCCTACTAGGACTGTCTCAGTCCAGGTGTCTTTTCTTCTTCACGCAGCCACCTCAAAGACTCCTAAGATGATTCGGATAAGGAAAGACATTATTCCTAAATTGTTGTAATTATTGTTACTTGCATTTACTTTATAAACTCTTGAGTAGGCCGAGAGCTTAGTTAGAGATTTTGTGTTAGATTTGCTGCTAGATTTTGTGTAAACTCTGTGTTACGTCTTTGAAGACACAGAGTGTTATGTTTGGAACTATTGCATTGTTAATGGAGCAGACAAAGTTATTCCGAAGGCATGATTTGATTTGAAGTTGAATGCCGTCAAGTGGTAGAGGGCCCCTGCCTCTTGCACGGATTTCTTTTGCGTAAACTAGATAAGTTTTTCCTAGCTGCCTTTACGTTTTGCATTTGAATTGGTAGTTGTTTTGTTTTATCTACTGTAGTCGTATTCGTTCCATATCTTCCACAAGAAGACACTCTTCCAACAAACCAAAATGATGAATGATTAATGACTATGGTATTGTAGGATAGGAGTTGAATTTGTATTTGTTTTTAACTAGATACTGTAGTTATATTCATTCCAGTTCTTCCACAAGAAGACACTCTTCCAATAGACCAAAATGATGAATGATTAATGACTATGGTATTGTAGGATAGGAGTTGAATTTGTACTTGTTTTTAACTAGATACTGTAGTTATATTCATTCCAGTTCTTTCACAAGAAGACATTCTTCCAACATATCATAACAATGAATGATGAATAGCTATAGTAATGTAGGAATTAGTTGTAGTTTTTGTTATTCACTATCACAGTTGCACTTGTTCTAATCACTCTTCCACAAGAAGAAATTCTTCCAAGACATCCTTAAGAATTTCAAGATATGACCGTGATGTGATAACTTAGTCTTTCATTTGCTTTCAGTTCATTTGTTTTCAATTGCATACAAGTCCACAGTCAGAATTGTTCTACCTCTTCCACAAGAAGGAACTCTTCCAAAATATCACTAATGATGAACAAACAGATTGTGTAACTTCATAGAATAATGCATGTTAGTTAGAACGCTCCGGAGTTTCATTTTGCATTTAATTCATGTTCAGCTACTTTGTTTCAAGTTTGATGATGACTCATGGTTCAACATTGTGCTAGTTTAGTAGCATCTTAGGTTCATTTTTAGATCAACTTATTGCTCTTGCATCTCATAGTCACACTGTCATCCTTTGCACAATAGATTACTTTAGTTGTTAGGATTCACAAGACAGCCTTCATTATTTACAAATATCTTTTTGTTCTGAAAACCATCAGTGAACCATAACCATAGGAACAGAAGATAACATCATTACAAGGTCTGAAATATCTCTGCAAATTCCTCATCATAAACAGATCTCTTCCTCAAAAGAACTACTTTGGAAAAGAAACCAACAACTCTTTGAGTATAAGTTCTGTGACATTCAATTAAATTGCAGAATAGAATTAGGGATTAATCATGGAATAGATTAGCTAAGACAGAATATTGCATCATTAGTGTTTAACTGTTCAGTTAGAGAACTTGCATATTTAGTGATCATTTTTCAAGTTTAGTTTGTGTCATTTGCCTGAGAAGTCATTATCAAGCTTTTGTTTCTATTCAGTCATAGTTCAGATTCTGCTTCATTGTTTTCAATTGCATTTACCATTCCATACATTAGGCTTAACTCTGTTTTTGACCATCAACTTCTTTCCATTAGTTCTCTAGGCATTTTCATTGTAAACATAAAACACCAAAAGACCAAAAACATCATAAATCAACATAAAAGACCAAAAACATCACAAAAAACTACACACAACGCATTAGGAAACAAGCACCTAGGTACATATGGTACACTTCACTTCATCAGTTTACAAATCCTGGTTGACAATTAAATGAGCTCAGTTTAGGAGACTAGATTGAGACCCAACATTTTGGCGCCGTTGCCGGGGAAGTGAAAACTAGGTAACCTTTGTTTCTTAGCATCCAAAAAAACAATTTTATGCGTAGGGAGAGAGATTCAAGGGGAAGATTTATAAACAACAGAGGCAGAAGTTTGATATCTAGAACATCACTTGTTTCATCTAGATCCAGAGCTAGTACACCTTCAACTCAAACCCATCTTCCATCCTTTACTGATCCTGTACTTCTAAAAGATCTAAGGTCACCTATTCCATTATAGAAACCTTCCACTTCATCCACTGAACCTGCCATAGAAGAAGATCTAAAAACTCCTGTCAGGGACACAAACCTTTCTACTTCCATAGGAGAGTCAACCATGGCAGAAGAAGGAGGAGGAGGAGTTGTTAATGGAGAACACACATTGTTTGGAGGAGGTAGAGGTAGAGGTAGGGGAGAAGGAGGAAGAGGAGAAGGAGGTAGAGGTGCAGAAGGAGGAAGAGGTAGAATAGGAATCTCTTTTGGGTTCCCTATATTTGATGAAGAAACCAATACAACCATGAAAAACATTTCACCTTCTGTCCTTCCGAACTTCTATGGACTTAAAACTGAGGATCCTGAAACTTTCTTATTCGAATTTGAAGTGTTGTGTAGGACTTATGACTACCTTCAAGATGCTCAAAAATTGAAATTATTTCCTTCAACTCTGAAAGGAGCAGCATTGAAGTGGTTTATGAGCTTAAACAGTAGTTCCATTAGAACATGGGAAGACATGAAACAAGCATTTCTAGAGAGATACTTGGATTATTGTATGCCGATTAATCATAAGGAAGAAGTGTTCAAGATGTTACAAAAAGAAGATGAAAACTTAGAAGATTTGTTGGAAAGATTTAAATACAACATAAAAAGGGCACAAATGGAAAACCTAGATCAAGACACTTTAAAAGCTCTTTTGTTAAAAACCATTAGGGATGAATGGTTGGATATCCTTAACATGATGGGAAAAGGGGATATATCACAACTCACATTACCTGAAATATCCGAGTTATGTATCAACCTTTCCAGAGGGAAATCCAAAACTGTCAAAGGTCCAAGAGATCCTGCTCTTGCAAGGGCAAGTAAATCTGCTTCTGGGACAGTAAGTAGATCAGAAATAGGACACATGCTTGATGATTTTAAATCTGACATCTTAGGGATTCTTAGTGAACAAATAGACACCCTCAAGATACAAAACAAGCAAAAGGCTGAACCTGATGCCTTGGCAATCTTTTGTCCCAAATGTAGGAAGAAAAATGCCTTGAGAGAGTGTCCTCTAGATGTAAAAGTTGTAGAAACCTGTGTTATTTGTTCTGAGAAACATGAGACCAAGAATTGTCCTTCTCTTCCTGGTCTCAAGGCTGTTTTTCAGGAAGAAACTCCTACAAATTCCACAGAATCTCTTAACTTTGTATCTAGAAGACCTTGGCAGGGACCTCAGACACAAGGATTCCATGATCAAATGTATAATCAACCTCCACCTTGGAATTCTTGGCAGCAACCTTGGCCCTAATTTCAAAATCAATCTCAATCTTGGGCACAAGGAACACAAAGTCCCTATGGAAGATACTCTCCATATTACCATTATCCACCATCCTATCCACCATATCCACATTTTTATCCTCAAAATCCTCAACAAAATTTTCCTCAAAATCTTCAACAAAATTTTCAACAAAATCCTCAACAACATCATCCGAACCAACCTCATCAAAATCAACCACTTCCATTACCATTTCCTCAAAAATCCAATCAATTTCCAGCTCAGCCCATACCAAACCCCAATAATAAGAACCCTCATAATACATATATGATAGAAGGACAACAATTTCCAACTTATTTAATTACTCCTCTAGACCTTAGTGATGTTCAACTTAGGTCTGGAAGGATACTTGAAAAGAGGAAACCTTCTGTGATCATACAAGAACAAGATAATTCTGAGGAAGACTCCCTACGGGTTAATAAAAGTCTTGGGGAAGATACATCCTTTCAAGATCAAAACATTGAAAAACTGAAACAAAAAGATCCAATAAATCCAACTCCAGTATTAGAGCAACCATCCACATCTACTTCTATACCTCCCTTCCCGGAAAGATTACAAATTGATAGAGGTGTAGAAAAACAAATAATGGTGCCTAATTATGATTTCTTAGATGAATTGAGAAATGTTTGCATTAAAATTCCATTATTGCAAGCCATCAAGGAAATCCTAATTTTAGCCAAAACAATAAAGGAGTTGAGTATGAAGACAACAAGAAAAAGAATAAGAGAAACAAAGAAAATTCAACTGGTAGGACAAATAGCAGACATTATGATGGGCAAGATTGCTATTCCAAAGTATCTTGACCCAGGAAATCCAGTTGTCAAAATTCACATCAATGGAATTGAAATCCAGAACACACTCATTGACTTAGGAGCAGCAATTAATATCATGAGTAGACAAATCATGGATAAACTGAAACTTCCTAATCTTCTCTTTACACCCACACTATTACAATTAGCAGATAGATCTGTGATCAAACCAGATGGGGTAATAGAAGACATTCCAGTGTCCCTAGACTCTTGGGAGTACCCTGTGGATTTCATGATCCTAACACCCAAGAATAATCTAGGAGGCCATCCCGTTATACTAGGAAGACCTTGGTTGGCTACATCTGATGCCTTTATTAGTTGTAGGTCCGGTGATATGTATATTTATGATGGTAGTTCAACAAAGAAATTCACTTTATATCCTCCAGCTAGGACAATTACAGAACTAGATGACACTCAATGGATAGAGGATGAAGAATATTTACAACCACTCTTCACAATTTCAGAAATTAGTGAAGATAATCAAATTCTAAATACTCTAGAAAACTTTGAATCTTCTTCAGAACACAAACAAGAATCATTTCAAGAGAGATCCAATATTGAGTTCTTGTCATCTAGACAGATGTCTCTTCATTCTATGGACAAATTTGGCAGCTCTACAAGTGAAATTTTTCCGGGCAAAACCTTGAACATAAACAAAAACCTAGAAAAATCTCAACAAGAAGAGTTAGTCAAAGTATTACAGAGACATTCTTCTGCATATGCATGGGAATACACCGACATGAAAGGGATAAGTCCCAAGACTTGTACTCATCACATCTATATAGAGGCAAATTGCAAACCAATCAGACAGCCTCAAAGACGGATGAATCCAAATCTTAGGGAAATTGTCAAGGAAGAATTACAAAAATTGTTAAATGTTAACTTCATCTATCCTATTTCATATAGTCAGTGGGTTTCCCCTTTAGTAATTGTACCTAAGAAAAATGGAAAATGGAGGGTGTGTGTTGACTACCGAGAACTGAATAAAGCTACTCTTAAAGACCATTTTCCCTTACCTTTCATAGATCAAGTATTAGATACATTAGCAAGTAAAAAGTACTTTTCATTCCTGGATGGATTTAGTGGTTACAATCAAATCCAAGTAGCACTTGAAGACCAAGATAAAACCACATTTACTTGTCCTTGGGGTACCTATGCCTACCGAGTATTGCCATTTCGATTGTGCAATTCACCTGCAACATTCCAAAGGGCAGTATTAGGAATTTTTTCTGATCTGATACATGACTGTGTAGAGGTGTACATGGATGATTTTACAGTTTATGGGGATACATTTGAAGAGGCTTTAGAAAACTTGGAGAAAGTCTTAAAAATATGTCAAGAAGCAAACCTTTCTCTTAGTCATGAAAAATGTTTTATGATGTTCACTGAAGGTATTGTTTTAGGGCACCACATTTCAGGGGATGGGATTAGAGTAGATGAGGCGAAAGTTGAAGTTATTTCTAACCTATCCATTCCAAATTGTCAAAAAGATGTTAGAAGTTTTCTAGGATTTACAGGTTATTATCGGAGATTTATAGAAAACTTCACCAAAATAGCATCTCCTCTCTTCAAATTACTCACCAAAGATTGTGAATTTAAGTGGACTTCTGATTGCCAGTTAGCTTTTGAAACCCCGAAAACCAAAATTTCTGAAGCACCTATATTAAGGGGACCTAACTGGAAGTTACCTTTTCATATCTCGACAGATGCTTCCGATACAGCTCTAGGAGCAGTATTGGGACAAAAAGATTTAATTCCCTATGCCATCTATTATATCAGTAAAAATTTGACTCCTGCAGAGTTAAACTATACTGTAACTGAAAAAGAGTTTTTAGCTGTTGTTCATGCCATTAACAAATTTAGACACTATATAACAGGCTATGAAACTTTTATTCACACTGATCATTCTGCAATTAGATACTTAATGAATAAATCAATCACTAATGGCAGAGTTATAAGATGGTTGTTATTATTGCAAGAATTCAACATTACTATTCTAGATAGGCCTGGAAAACAAAACACCGTGGCTGATTTCCTGTCTAGAATTCAAAATATCAAAGATGACACTCCGGTTGAAGATCAATTTCCCGATGAATATCTTTTTGCAATCTCTACTCAAACTCCATGGTTTGCTGATATTGCCAATTATTTAGTTTCAGTAAAATTTCCTCCAATTATGAATGCAAGGGATAAAAGAAAAATCATTAATGATAGTGCAAGATATTCATGGGTCGCTAATGAGTTGTACAAGACAGGTCCATATTTGATCATTAGAAGGTGTGTTCGTGAAGATGAGATGCCTGAAATTCTCAAGGCATGTCATGATGAACCTTGTGGCGGACACTTTGCAGATAAGAGGACAGCCTATAAGATCCTTAACTTAGGATATTATTAGCCATCCTTGTTCAAAGATGCAAGGGAATATGTAAAAAGGTGTGACAGTTGCCAAAGGGTAGGGAAACCTTCTCCTTCAGGTGAGATGCCATTACAACCTCAGGTACACATTGAACCTTTTGAAAAATGGGCTTTGGATTTTGTAGGACCTATTAGTCCTCCATCAAGACAAAAGAAATACATATTAGTTTGCACCGATTATGTTACTAAGTGGGTAGAAGCTAAACCATTACTTGTTGCTAATGAATCATCTGTAGTTACTTTTCTTTTTGAGGATATTTTCACTCGTTTTGGTGTCCCAAGGGAAATTGTTACAGATCAAGGAGCTCAATTTACATCAAGGCTAGTGGAGCAAATGATGGAGAATTACAAAATCATACATAGAACATCTACTCCTTATCATCCACAAGCAAATGGTCAAGTGGAATCCACTAATAAAGTCATTGAAGGAATCCTAACAAAGACTATTCATCTACATAGAAGAGATTGGGTAGATAGGCTTCCCGAAGCCTTGTGGGCCTATAGAACTACATGGAGAAACACAACAGGCCATACTCCTTATGAGCTTGTTTATGGAAAGCAAGTTTTGTTTCCCATAGAGTTCCAAATTCAAACATTCAAGATGGCAGTTCAGCTAGGACTTGATCTAACGGAGGCACAAAAGCATAGACTGGAGCAAATTAATGAAGTGGATGAGATCAGACAAGATGCAGTTCAGAAAACAAATCTAGTCCAACAACAAAGGGCTAGATGGCATGACAAGTACATCAAGGAGAAGAAATTTAAAGAGGGTGACTGGGCTCTCTTGTTTGATTCAAAATTCAAGGATTTTCAAGGGAAATTTCAGACACATTGGCTTGGGCCATATGAAATTGTTTGAATTTTTGATAATGGGGCAGTAAAAATCGGAACTATAGATGAAGAAGAGGTCACTTTTCTTGTGAATGGTCATAGACTGAAGCTATACCACAAGCCACTCTCAAGAGAAGAGTTTGTCAAGAAGTTCCAAGAAGATAATGATGTGAAGTTAATGAAGAAGAGTCTCTCTTCTTCATCAACTTGATTAAATTTTCTGAAGCATTTCTCTTTTGAAAAAAAAAATAAAAAAATAAAATAAAGGTATAAGCATGAAAACCAATCATTGATTGGCATGTTTATACAGAAAAGATAGGGTGAAAATCAGAGTCTCTCTGACACTCTAACTTTTCCCATTTTTTTTTTTGTTTTAAGCAGCTGTTATAAAAATCATAAGTTCAGTTCCATAGTGCTTATGATTCATTTCATCTCACTCCATTCACTTATCCATTCATACTCCATTCCATCCATCATTCATTTCATCTGACTCCATTCCACATTTCATTCATTTCATTCCATCTTCCATCCATTTCATTTTCATGTCAAAACACAAAATTTGATATCATGTTGTAAGTGAATAAAATATGTCATGAATTGCAGTACAGCCCTTATGTTCCTTCATTCCATTTAATGGACTGAATCCATTCCATTCCACTTATCCACTTCATACATATCATAATCCATCATCCATTTTCATGCATACCACATAACATTTCACCCATACTCCAAAAACATTTCATTTTCATGATTAAAGTGTTCTACAGGAACATTCTGCAGCTCAGTGGACATTCTGTAGCTAATCAGCCTTTCTGCAGCCCGACAGTCTTTCCGCAGCTATAAACCCTGAAGGCATCAACCAGCAGACATCAGAATTACAACAAAGTGATCCAGTGAATTCATGAATCAAAAACATCAAGAAAACTGTGAAAGATTCCTCCAAAGATGAGCAGAGAAGACAAAGGCTACAAAAACATCAAATAAAGGGCAGAGGTAACAAATTTAAATTACGATGGCATTTCATAAAAGTTTAGCATAGTTTAGTTGTGGATTATTCGAAAGGTTGTTTTAATTGTTTTATTGATCAAACACCAAACAAACCCTCTACAGACCTTGTATTAAAATCTTCCATTTCAAATTTCATATCCGATAGCATTTAAGCGGTGAAACGGCCAAAGCATTTGAATTTCCCACGACTCTTAACCAAGTTATTTAATGATGATGATTTTCCCTGCCGTCGTAAATCCTCCGCCGTCTCCTCAATCATTAATACAATCCCTCCACCTCACTCCACTACTCTATGCCGTGACCATTTGCCATAACTTCATTCCGTAGCCAGTATTCCATTCCGAAGACAGAGGCATTATTATCATGAGGAGCAGATCAGAAGAGGTAAATTTGGAAGTATAACGGTGTGAGAACTCAAAACCACTTGATCCCGTGAACAGATAGCATATCACTGTGAACGAAGTTTGGAGCATTTCCACTGTCAACACAGAATTGTGGCTGTGTAGAGTTTAAAGTCCGTTGTTACCAAAAGACAGAGGTGTTAAAATTGAAGTCTTTTGCTACCAAAGACAGAGGTGTGGTAGTGATTGAGTTCGAAAACCATTTGTTACCAGAGACAGAGGTTGAGTTTGAAGTCTGTTGTTATCAGAGACAGAGGTTGAGTTTGAAGTCTGTTGTTACTAAAAACAGAGGTGTTTTTCAGTGATTGAGTTTGAAGTCTTTCTGTTACCAAAGACAGAGGTATTGCAGTATTAAAACTGAAACCGTTTGCTACTAAGAGCCAGAGGTATTGCACAAAAAGAAACTTGAAGCCATCTACCACTATCTATCAGAGACATATTAGCTCGAAATTTGAAATTGCTTTCATATCACTCCAAAGTTCAACAGAAGCACATCAGTCCGAGGTTTCGAAGGCATTTTTCATTATCAAACAGAGGCATACCAGCCAGAGGTTTTGAAGTTGTTTCTATTATAAATCAAAGGTATGTCATTCCAAAATTGAAGCCATTTTCATTTAGAGCTTGAAGCCATTTTAATCCGAAAGTAAAAGTGATTGTTTTGTGGGTAGAGAAGAGTGTTAATTTGATATTGAAAAAAATCATGGGTTTCATCGTAAGGACTGAGCCTGTGGGATCAAAATATTTAGAAGGTTACCCATAATGCAAGGAGATGTTACAACAAATAGGATGGCTTCAATTCTTGGAAAAGTTTAATGGCTTCCATAAGGAAGTCACCAAAACATTTGCCAGATCATTCCAAGGAACCGAAGTTGAAATAGGGGATGTCAAGTTTACTGTTACTGAAGTTTTTATAGCAGAGGCTACAGGATTATCTAGAACTGGGGAGAGATGGTTTAAAAATAGGGAATTCCACAATGACTCCTGGAAACAAATTTTAAAATCACCAAATATGGATGTTAGTGTGTTCAAGAAAGGAATTCCCAACACTGCATTGAAAAGCAAATGGAGAAATATACTACTTCTTTTACAAAAATTTGTTACATGTGAGGGTAGATATGGGACATTTTATGTCTACCACATCAGACTAATGATGCATTTTCTGGGAGAAGATTTAAATCTACCATATTTCTTGCATCAAAGTCTGAAGAAAATGGCTTCCCGTGTTCAGAGAAGAGTTCAGTTTTTAGAGACAACCCTGTATCATCATGGGTTGGTCAAAATTTTGATTGAGCATCATCTATCTAAAACAAATGATACATGGGATGATTTCTTAATAATAAATCATTTTGAAGAAGCAAAAGAACTATCACCTGAACCACAACCCACAAAGAGAAGTAGGAAATGGAGGACTTCAAAAGTTGAAATCGACAAACCAGTCCAAGAGAGCAGTGAAGAAATCATTTTGGAGAAGTTGACTCGAATCAAGAGGCAACTTAAGGAAGAAAAGATAATCAAGGAATCTACCACAGAGAAAGGAGAGGGATCCTCTCAGCTTAGGAGAAGCCACAGATTAAAGGGAAAATTGAAGAAAACATCAATCAAACAAACAGGGGTAATCAATATTGAGGATGAAGAAACATCTATTGAAGAGGATGATGAAGAAGATTTTTATGAAGGCACCCCTGAGATTGATCCTGCTCAACAGGAAATCTATGATTATGTGGAAACCTTAGAGAGGATAGCTTCAGAAAGCAGAGAAAGAACCCCCAGTCCTCCACTGTCTGAAATTGATATATTAAGGAGGGATAGGTATGAGTTGGAATTGTTGAATAGACACATCAAAAATGAGAATGAAATTCTCAAATATCAAATCAAGCTCAAGACTGACATGAACTCAACCTTATCCCTGCATATAGACAAAGTGGAGAGGACCAATGAGAAGATGAAGACAAGGAACAAAAAGTTAATCAGGGCACTCACAAACCTCAGGTTCAAACTTGTGATCAGGAAACCCAGAAGGTCTCTAGCTTTCAGACAAAGGAGAAGAAGGGGATTAGAAGTCCTTGCAGAAGCCTCTGAATTCATAGGATAATTTGCATGAGGACATGCAAAGAGACAGCAGTGGGGGTATGTTGAGCCTCAAATTTGTGCTTTCCTTCACCTCATTTTACCTCATTCTCCCTTTTCCATTTCTATTTTAAACCCAATTGATCAATAAAAATAGTTAAAATTACTTCTAGAATGGTTTACATGACTGACTTGTTGAATTTTGTGATTGTTGCCATTGTTAAGCATTTTGACCAGAACTAGCTGCAGAATGCAGGCATTCCGTAGCTAACCGGCGATTCTGCAGCTACCTTTATGTTTGAGTATGTTCCAGGTGGCCTCTTGAGGAAAAACGCATATGGGCATGATCCACGTCGTGCCTACATGGTTTGTTGCTCATCATGGAAGAGGAAATGAATTCTGGGTACGGCTATGCACGTGGGAACACATTTGTGAAGGAAGACTCCTACTAGGACTGTCTCAGTCCAGGTGTCTTTTCTCCTTCACGTAGCCACCTCAAAGACTCCTAAGATGATTCGGATAAGGAAAGACATTATTCCTAAATTGTTGTAATTATTGTTACTTGCATTTACTTTATAAACTCTTGAGTAGACCAAGAGCTTAGTTAGAGATTTTGTGTTAGATTTGCTGCTAGATTTTGTGTAAACTCTGTGTTACGTCCTTGAAGACACAGAGTGTTATGTTCGAACTATTGCATTGTTAATGCAGCAGACAAAGTTATTCTGAAGGCGTGATTTGATTTGAAGTTGAATGTCGTCAAGTGGTAGAGGGCCCCTGCCTCTTGCACGGATTTCTTTTGCGTAAACTAGATAAGTTTTTCCTAGCTGCCTTTACGTTTTGCATTTGAATTGGTAGTTGTTTTGTTTTATCTACTGTAGTCGTATTCGTTCCAGTTCTTCCACAAGAAGACACTCTTCCAACAAACCAAAATTATGAATGATTAATGACTATGGTATTGTAGGATAGGAGTTGAATTTGTATTTGTTTTTAACTAGATACTGTAGTTATATTCATTCCAGTTCTTCCACAAGAAGACACTCTTCCAACAGACCAAAATGATGAATGATTAATGACTATGGTATTGTAGGATAGGAGTTGAATTTGTACTTGTTTTTAACTAGATACTGTAGTTATATTCATTCCAGTTCTTTCACAAGAAGACATTCTTCCAACAGATCATAACAATGAATGATGAATAGCTATAGTATTGTAGGAATTAGTTGTAGTTTTTGTTATTCACTATCACAGTTGCACTTGTTCTAATCACTCTTCCACAAGAAGAAATTCTTCCAAGACATCCTTAAGAAGTTCAAGATATGACCGTGATGTGATAACTTAATCTTTCATTTGCTTTCAGTTCATTTGCTTTCAATTGCATACAAGTCCACAGTCAGCATTGTTCTACCTCTTCCACAAGAAGGAAATCTTCCAAAATATCACTAATGATGAACAAACAGATTGTGTAACTTCATAGAATAATGCATGTTAGTTAGAATGCTCCGGAGTTTCATTTGCATTTAATTCATGATCAGTTACTTCATTTCAAGTTTGATGATGAATTATAGTTTGATATTGTTCTAGTTTAGAAGCATCTTAGGTTCGTGCTTAAATTAACTCATTGCACTTGCATCTCATAATCATACTGTCATCCTTTGCACAATAGATTACTTTAGTTGTTAGAATTCACAAGACAACCTTCATTATTTACAAATATCTTTTTGTTCTGAAAACTACAAAGTGATCCATAACCATAGGAACAAAAGATAACTTCACTATAAGGTCTGAAATATCTCTGCAAATTCCTCATCATTTTATAAACAGAGCTCTTCCTCAAAAGAACTACTTTGAAAAGAAACCAATAACTCTTTGAGTATAGGTTCTGAGACATTCAATTAAATTGCAGAATAGAACTAGGAATTAGTCATGGAATAGATGAGCTTAGGACAAAATGTTGCATCATGATAAGATTAGTGTTTAACTGTCCAGTTAGAGAACTTGCATATTTAGTGATCATTTCTCAAGTTTAGTTTGTGTCAATAGCCTAAGAAGTCATTATCAAGATTTTGTTTCTATTTAGTCATAGTTCAGATTCTGCTTCATTGTTTTTAATTACATTTACCATTCCATACATTAGGCTTAACTCTGTTTTTGACCATCAACTTCTTTCCATTAGTTCTCTAGGCATTTTCATTGTGAGCATAAAACATCAAAAGACCAAAAACATAAAAAATCAACATAAAAGACCAAAAAAATCACAAAACACTACACACAACGCATTAGGAAACAAGCACCTAGGTACATATGGTACACTTCACTTCAGCAGTTTACAAATCCTGGTTGACAATTAAATGAGCTCAGTTTAGGAGACTAGATTGAGACCCAACAAACCTCTCCTGGGGTTAGCGGAGTCTGCAGGTAGGTGATCAAGCCATCCACATTTTTCTATATTTGCAGAGGCGGTCTTCATGGTTGAACGAAGAGGGGTAACTAGTTGATCGGGTTAGCCGGTGGAGCCCCCTCCTGGTCATCTTGTTCTGAGGATGGAGGCCTGGCACGTCTTCGAGAACTTCAGGGCCTTTTGGCTGCCTATGGGGTAGTCCCTGAACTCTGAGCTTTCTCCTTGCCTTTCCTTGTGGTCCATGGAGGTGGGACTGCTTCTAACTCAGGCTCATCTTCCAGCACTTCTTCAACCTCAGGTTCAGTTGGGGCAGAGGTTTCGTCAGGGGTAGTAGTTGGCATCCTTGCGTGAAAAATGAATCCTGGCTCTGGGTGACTACTACCTAACAAAAGTGTTTGATCAGTCATGAGAGGGGTGCTACATATTTCGCTACTCGATTGCGAAACACTTGAAGTAGGCCGCTTGTTCATATGAGACAATATTGCTAACTGGACCATCCCGCCCCCTTTTAAGCATTGTCCATCGAATGATAGCGAGAAATAATTTATGCGGGGTGGGTTTCCCAATGAATGGTAAAAACTTCCTGTAACTTGACCTACCAACGGCTTAGGAGAAGCATCTCATAATGGCAACTTATGCTTTTTACTAGAAGGTACAGTCCCAACGGCTATTTTTTGCATCCTCAGTGATTTAAGCGTGCTCATTACGCTAAGGTTACCGATATGTGATAGCTACCTATCTTCCTCCGACACAGGCTTGCTTCCTAAGTAGCTCTTGGCCCAAGACCAAGAGATTTTTATTATTTGTTCTACTAAGGCTTTAAGGGGGGCTGACGTCGAAACCAACTGCCTAGCCCTCGGTTGTGTCGCTATTGAAGGGGTGGCTTGATGCATGGGACCGCTACCTACAAAACCTACAGGTGTCATAGGGAGCCTGTTGCTCACTCATGGGCCGGGTGGTCCTTTTCCCAGGGTGGGTTCACCGCAGTTACTCAGGCCTATCCCTACTCCCATCCTTTCCCTTGGGCCCATACAGAGGGATTCTTTTGAGATACGAAGACAATGAAATGTAGAGGCATCCCCTAGCCGGGCCTACCAAGCTTCTAGATACTTACTGGGATCCTCAATAACCTCCTCATAGCAGGGTACAATGTCTTAGGTTAGGTTTTCCTTATCGTGTGCTGTCAATTTATAGACATAATCCCCATCCCCATCCTTAGGTATAGGTTCTGCATAACATTTACCTTCTACCGGGTCTAGAGGTACAATGACCTGTGTGCCCTTGTTTTAAAATATCATGCTACGATTTTTGAGATTCATGATGCCCCCCATGTCTATAGCCCAGTCTAGACTGAGAAGTGTAGGGTAAGGATCCGCATCTTCCACAATTTCTATCACTTCAAAGTCAGCTAAGATCCTTACCCCTGTGATGTCAAGCACAACGCCGGGGAGTCTACCTAGAGGAATGATTTTTTGTTGATTTTCCATTCGAAGCTGGATGGTGGGTTGCTCCAGCTTGGGTTCCCCCATGCATTTCCAAGTGCACTTAGGTGGTATATTGGCATCCGATCTGAGGTCTAATATAACCCGATCCATCTCATGGTCACCGATCTGGACTGTCAGCCGCATTTCCCTGCCAATGCGTTTTTGGTATTCGTATAATTTATGCACATCCTTGATGTCGAGTGACTTGGTAGTTCGTGTTGCACAGCTTTCTAGTAAAGCCTATAGATTTTTTACTACCTGAGGGTTGTGCAGTAGCCTCACACATGCTTGTAAGAAAGGTGTGACTTCCACAGTTACTTCCTCAGCTCCAGAGTGTGCATATGGTGGAATCTTAGTCTCAAGGAAGTCCTTTCAAACTTCCATAAACGTTTCCCTTTCTTTGCCCAGGTCCAGTCCTTCGTGGGTGCTAACTGCCCTGCAGATCAGTGAGTCAATTTCATCTTTCTCCTTAGCCCCCCTAGTCGCCAATCCACTACGTGTTACCACATTTACCTTGGTATCCTTATTTCTTAGCCCGGCCTGGTCCCTTCGCACCCTCTGCGCAGATGGGAGTTGCTTTTCCTGTATCTTTGATTTTAAGGTTGGGCACTCTTCCAGCGTATGGCCCCACTGCCTAAAATACCTGCAGGACTGTCATAAAGGGTTCAGGAAATCCTTCTCCGCATGCCCCATGCCCCCACAGTTATAGCAGAGTTACTGGCCTTGCCCCCGACCTGCGCTTCCACTCTGGCTCCCATCCCTTCCTCCACAGGGGGAGTTATCCCTGCCTGAGGGGGTTCTTGGTGAGATAGGGTCTTTTCCCCTATTTATTATTTCATTAGGGCTTCGACAATCCTGCTCCTTCTGGCATATTGACCAGTAAGTCCAGTACCAACATCGCTTTGGTTCGTAAGCAGGGGTGCCATCACAGGGCCATTAGTGGATACTACGCAACCCTACTGCGCAACCCCCTTCATGCTAGAGGGTAGTTTCCCTTTAGCTCTACTGTCCTGGACCACGTTCTTCTGGTCCCAGGTGGCCTACTGTGTGATCTAGTTCCATGCCAGCCCCTCTTCCTTCCTACCGTAGGTTCTGAATTTCCTGGTGCATAGCCTCAAGTTGCACCTGGATCTACTGTACTTCTACCGCAACATATTTCAGAGGTGTAGCTTCTAATATCTTCACAGCTTCCAGGGCCTCATCTTTCAAGTCAAAAGTCTAGCGGCCCATAGGTACGCGTAAGTGAGGGCGTAGCATGGCGATGAACCATTCCGTCAGCTGTTTGTCATCGTACCAAAATCCTCCTTCTCTGACAGCTTTTTTTAGTCACTGATCAGCCTCCCATACTGACTTAGATGCACCTTTTTTGAAGTCCTTTAATTCTGCTATGACCTGAGAGTAGGCTTTAGGGTTCTGGAACTTCTGTTCTAGGATATCCTTAATGTTTTGGATAGTTGGGTCCTTATTTTGCGATACGTATCCCATATACAAGTCCATAGATCGTCCTTCAAAGGCTAGGGATAGCTGCGCTTTTTTCATAGTTTCACCCATCATGCCCTGCGAAACCCATACCGACTCTATCACAAACCAAAACCGCTCCATGTCTTCATCGGCCGTGCCCTTGAAGGTAGGTATCTTCAAGTGCACCATCATAGTTTCCTAGGGGCCCTTTGTAGGTGCTTTTCTTTAGTATTCTTTTTTCAGTACCTAATCCCTTTCTCACAATCCTTCAGTCCTAGAAACAGAACCATTTGTTGGCTCGAGGGGTCCTAACCCAGGTTCGGTAAGCAAAGTTTGCCAACAAACCCCTATACTACTAGCCCTTTCGGCAATGACCTGATTTCGCAGGTCAAAGTCTCACCCAAAGTAGTATGGGTGGGTGTTGGAACCAGCTTCTGCACCCTGAGAAAGGTGGGTAAGGGAAGCAGAGTTGCGTCCTATTTTTTTAATTCCCAGATTACCTGGTTCTGCACAAGGTTAATTGTGTTTCTATCCGCATCTACGTGCACTATATCTATAGTCATATGCTTGTTATATCATCAATACAGCAATACATGAACAGAAAATAATAGATCTAGATCCAAGAACACAATACACAAGTCTTTCGCAGCTTAAGGATAGAAAATGCACAATACAGTAATTGCCAGTATATAACAGTACTCATAGATTCAGTTCTCTAACAATATTTCATATTCATTCATTCATCAATTCTTTCTTACAATTCCAATTCCCTTCCCAACCTATGCACACAGCAGCAGGGTCCACACACAACTGGACTAGGATCTCCACACACACAGCTAGCAAGAGTCTGTTCCCCAAAACCCAAATAGATCACTTAAACAATAGATAGCATCAATAGCTCATCATTTTTTTATCCTTTACAATACAAAATGCATCTCTATTTATAACAATCTAGCCTTAATTTTCCTATGGTCCGCAACCCGTGGTTTTCGGACCCCTAGTTTACCCTTTGACCCATTACAATGCGTTCAGGGCTTTGACCCACTCAAAAACCCCTCCACTAGGCTAAATATAATCAAAAATATCAAAATTGGACTAGTTTCGCAACTTGTTAGGAGACCCCATTCCAACAATAGGTATGGTGAGAGATCCATTTGGGATCCCAGCATTGAGGGGTCTATTCTAGGTAGCCTGATACAGGGGCATAGCCGCACTAAGGGGTTTGTATGGGATCCGGGCATTGGTCTCAGTTGCATCAGATCAACAGGGTGGCCCACATATTTGCAGTTTCTTGAGGACAAGCAACGTTTTGGCGAGGAGGAATATAATATTCGTAATTTAGCTTTTAGCTAATTAGAATATTAAATTTTGTCTTCCTTAATTAATAGATGAATAAGAGTGTAGAGGGACCCATAAATACCTTTAGTAGGAATAAAAACCACTTCTAAGGTGAATGTGGAACATTATATCAGCTGAATAAAGCACTCTTGCGTGTGAATAGGGGTTAAAGCATGTGGATGGGGTCAAGGCTGACCAAATCAACAACATTGTCATGGAGGGAGTGGAGATAGTGGAGGACAACACAGTTATGATGGAGTGTATGCATGAGAGTAACATCTTTAATGAGTGGGACCAAGGGTGAGGAAGCTCAAAAAGCATATAAGGAATGGGATGGCAGCAATATAAGGAATTTTGAATATTGTTTATGTTTGGTCTTTTATGACTTTCAACATGCTTTAGTTATTTAGCAGAGTATGTTGTGTTGTTGTTTAACACAAGGGTGTTTCCGAGCAGAAATCCTACCCTGATCCTTGGGGGACTTCAAGTGCCCACTCAGGAGAGGTTCATTTGAGCCTCATTCGACCATCCGGCAATGGGCCAAGCTTCAGCCATCTTCAAAAGCATAGTCTCCTTTAGAAACTATGTTATTTTGTAGGGCAATTGTAGTGAAGGGTTGAGAAACCCAATTTGTGAGCTTGTTTTATAGTGAGGGGACCAACCCTTCATCTGGGAAACTATTAGGGAGGAGTATCAGATATTTTCTTGTCATATCAGCCACCTCCCAGCAGTTAGTCATTTGCAGAGCATAATTGATCCCTAGGGATGCATTTTCATATTTTGTATTTTCTGAAACCCTTTCTAGGTTGTCTTGGAATTGTGCTAGAGAGCCTAGATCTCTAATTCCGACATTTTTTTAGCACTATATCAGAAGCTCCTTGTATTCCTATCTTCCAGCTGTAGTTATTCTTACTAGGACTATGCAGTCATGGCCTTCCGACATTTGTTGTAGTAGTAGTATTTATTGTTTAGGCGTTATTGATCATTGGAGGCATATTTTTCCTAGTTTGAGTGTCTTTCCTCGAGATATTGTACTATTTTTTGCTATTATACATAATGAAATGGCTCTATGATTTGCTCATTTTTTGATGTACTAATGTTTACCACAATTTCCAGTTTTATGTTCATTTTATGTTCAATATTCTTGTTTTTCTTGTTTTGGAATATGACATTGAATAAATAGTTTTTTTCTTTTTTCCCTCTAAAATTTGATGATGTGATCTAATATTGTCTTATTATTTCCCCGATTATTTTATAATATTCCTTATGAGGCCCAGTTTAGACCTCAAAATTTCTCTAATGGATGTAAAATTGTGCTATGTTTTTCCAACTCAATGGTTATAGGGCATTGTTATCCCTCTATTTCTCAAGTTACTATGACACAAGGCATTGTTGGGCATGGTGTTGATCAAACATAACAACAAGGGAGTGTTGAATCCTCAAATTTCACCTTTTTTGCAACCTTCTACAAATCACTTTTTGACAGATTGACTTGGAAGGTATTTTCCCATTCTATTAGAACCTTGGGGTCGATTTTTGAGTTATAACAAGTGGATATAGAGGATCTGAGTAAAGTGGAGACACCATGAGCCCTTGTATTGATTTTTTATCATCTGGAGTTATAGCTTGAGGATATCATAGGATATTAGACTTGAGGCATTGACAAAAATAGGAAGAGAGTATACTTCGTCAAATTCAAGGACAATGGATTGGAGATTCGTGAGTGTTACAGGTCAATTTGAGCACCATTCCCAATGACCTGGTTAATTGGACATCATCTCCAGGACCAATGATCAAGGGTCTATCATTCCCTATCATTTCAGTTGCTACATGCCCTAAGACAAGAAACAAGACAAATCAAGAAAGACTTTCATCAAGCAAAGGTTTCCATGTTTTGAAGCTTATTATATAATATATGAGAGCTCACCAACATAGGCTCTAAGGGGCCTAAGTGCGTTGCATATGTAGGTAGCCCCATGCAAGGCTGCTCTGCAAAGCACTTCCCGACATTCATAGGTGTGTTGGTCACATTGGGAGCGAAATTCTCATTGTTCTAGAATATCCACTTGGCCAGTGCCTTCGAGAAGAGTTCACATGTGTCAAGCTTCAAATCCAAGTGTCCATTTGACATCTAAATTATTGGAAACATGTCTTTCATATTATTGGAAAGTCATTGATCGCAAAACAACCTACAGTTCATCTATAAATTGAGCATAGATCTAAGTGCTCGATGAGGAAGAATTTGAGTAGAGAAGTGCTAGATAATTTTCAATTGAGAGCTAGATTTTTGTAGCTATTGCTGGAGATATTTATACTGTGATGAGGCTTGGGAATGTTGTTGGAAGGTCACCTCAAATCAGTCACTAGGTTGTAACCTCTCCTTCTATCATCAATAAAGAGTACTGCTTATTTTTCCCTATATGCATCTGTATTGACTTTGATTTCCCATATTGCAATATCTTGGTTGATGTATATGGTTTATGCTTTACTGATTTAGGTAACTAGCTTTAATAGATATCTATATTATTACATATTTTTTTGTTTCAGTGTTCTTTCTTGCAGGAAGCATTCAGCCCACAAACCGCTTTAATTTTAAGCTGCAACAGAAGCGACAAAAGGAGCCATTTGGAAGTGACTAAACAAGTAAGCCTCCAATCCTCTCTATGTATATGTTCTGAGTTAGGAGAAATAGTCATATAGCCTTTCACCTATTGTTCTAGACTAGAAACTGTCTAGGGAAGTGTGAATTTATTCGTAACTCACAATTTTGGCCCAACAAATTGGCAACTCCGCTGGGGAGAATTTCTCTTAGTTCTAGGTGTTTAAGCCTAT